>VCCN01005929.1:1445825-1459846 GCA_006491835.1 Architeuthis dux | reverse complement strand
TGTGTCAAATCCACATAATTAAATGTGTCTTCAAAGAGCAAAATGTAGCTTTACCAAAATTAGATATATTAACTTTAAAAGAGAAAAATGGATATTTCTGAAAAGCTAGCAAAACAAAAATCATTTTAATATTGAAATTTTATAAATAAAAAGAAAATCATTTGTCTGTAACTCAAAATGCTCATATTTGTGGTCATTCGGATAAATTTTCAACCCTAGCAATATCAGACCTTTTTGATATTCATAATCTGACTGTAAGAGATTGTTGCTATGGTTTCTTTTAGGTAATTGTAGTAAAGAGCACTCTACTTACTCTGCATTAGTTATGAATCTTACAACTGATACTCTCTGACTGAGTTATCTTGCTGAGACATTAACATATTTAGGATTGTACTTTAAGAGAAAGAATCATTTGCTGCTATATATTTTCATTAACAATATTTGTTTTTAATGTTCATAAGGCTAAAATAGGACTGGCTGCAATAATGGCTGACCTTCCACCTCAGGATGCTATGTTTTATGAGTCTGTTTACTGCAGATTTAAATAGGGGAACACTTTTCCTTGGTTTTGTTAGTTGGCTAGATAACTATAAGATTTCCAATTTTAAAAAGTGTACAAAAAATGGTTAATTTCAATAGATTTGTAATATAATTGTACTTGTTGTATTCAGTCTTAATACTGCAATTCACAGGTAGTATACTGCCCCTCAGTATACACAGGTTTAACGTAGGGTTTGTATTACATTTACCAAGTCAAACACTAAATGTCCGTTCACTCGACACAGTCAGTTGACACAGTCGTTAGAGTTACAAGTTTCACACCACAAAGGGAATACTGTTCACTTCGCAAAGGAATGAAATCTATCTGCCCTCTCAGTCTTTTACGCAAGTCATTTATAGTCGCTAACCATGCGACTTTCTCAGGCTTGTCCAAACTAAGAGATGGGGTGATACACAACAGTACTGTTATTTGTAATCTGTTTATTTACTACATTAATTTAATTAAAGTTTTTAGCCTCATCTTAATTTCAGTTGTTTTATATACCACTTTCAATTCGGGCCATTGGTTATACGTCAACGAATAAGCCTTCGTTGAGAACCGAACTCACACCCTCATTGCCAGAGGTAGTCTAGTTTATGCCTAGCTGCTTTTATCAATCGGTCACAAAGACTTCATGGATTAGCAGAAGCTGATTTACACTTTTAAACTCACTCCTTACATCCGACTCTCAGTGCCATATTTTTGTTTCTTTCATGTATGAGAACTAGTAATCTTAACAAATCAATCTTTATTATTATTATTATTGGATGAAGTAATTGTAATACATTATTTTAATTAAATTTGAGTATTTTTTACCTTCATCTCAATTTCAGTTTTTATATACAACTTTCAATTCGAGCCATTGTTTCTACACCAATGAATAACAGCTCAGTTGGATCATATGCTTCAATCTTTTTGGTTTAATGACAGATATTAACAGATTAAAAATGCAAACAGAAGATAATATACTTATAGATCCTTTATTCAAATATTCATAATAACCACGGTCAGTGACAGCCACGTGTGTCCTCTCCGATCTCTTAATAACACTATACAATAATGGCTGCTCGTTGACCAGAACGTAAAACAGTGCCCCCTAGTGGAAGTCTTCTGCCTAAGGGGAATAACTCATGATACTTAACACCACTATTCTTGCAACAATGCTTGGCATAGATCACCTTATGACTGCATCTTAGTCAAAGACTTCTCTCTCTTTTGAGCTAGTTGTATATTCATGTCCCATTTTATTACCTTTGTTAAAATAACTGATACAAAATAGATAAGAAAAGCATATAAGAAGAACTTAACTACTCAACTGCTAATTTACGGTTTTCAAGAAAAACTGAAAAGAAAATTTTGAATTTAAAAAAAAAAGAAAAAAAAAGCACTCTCTCATTTATAAAAGTAGCGCTAGATTAATAATTTGGCTTTTAAAATAAAGGGTTTTTTTCAAATATAAATGATAGGTAGAAAATCTTTTTTAAATTTCGAAGCAAGATTTATTTAATGGGTGTACCATATTTTTCGCTTTATAAACAATGTTAATATAATCCACTTTAAAAAGGGCCAGTATCCAGTATTTTACATCGGATCATATGGTCCTTTGTCCACGAAACGGGATGACACTTGTAACTCGATTCTTGCCAAAGTGGACAATATGCCCTTTGAGCAGTTTAAGCCTTATTCAGAGCATTCTATCGAAAGAGATAAAGTCATGAACAGAAGAGGAAATGAAAGAAATAAAACTTTTAAAAGTCTCCAACCATGGCAATTCTGCCTCAAAATGAACTGGTCTGAGAAACACTATCTAACTTCTCTGCAAAAATGTTTCATTGAATGAAAAAAAAAATGAATTTTTTTTTTTGTCTTTTTTATTCAACTCACTGCATATTATACTGGATAAATTGTATTAATAAGATGACTCAGCAGATGGAACTGTCATAAGACAGTCTGATCAGCTATACTACTCTACTATTATGAGTAGGGTGAATGTTTATCTGCTGCTGTTTTTGTTGTTGTGATGCTGCTCTGCTGCTGCTGTCATAATCAACCAGCTTTATATGAGCAGATATTTGCCTCAGGATTTTGCTAAGTAGAACTCATTCTCATGCTATTAGCACTTATTTGGAAAACCTTTCAGTCTTTTCACTTCCAGTGACTTTTTCATGTCCCTCCATTACGTTAATCATGCCTTAGAAAGAAAAAACTCATGCCATCAAGATGGCTAAAGACTTGGCTTTTTATTGGTCATTGTATGTACTTTATAAATAGGACAAGGATTGTCAGCATTTGTTATTTTAGCTTAAACATTCTCCACCTCCTTCATTTATGAAGTTCAGAGATTATTCAATTGGAAAAAAACATATTCAGCATGCACACCATTTTGATTACCTTCTTACAATGAAGATGAATGCATTCTGTCATTTTGTTATTCCTTTTAGTCTAACTGTGTTATAGCTGACACTTATAAATGTCAGCATTTTATTGGAGAAAGCAAAAATTCTGGTTTTTAAATCACTTAGAGATTTTCTTAATGATCAATTCATCTTGCAAAACATTCCTGCAGAAAGATTCCTTTGAAATTGTCTGATCAACTTAAAGCACTTCATAAACCTTTGATAGAATTGTCCAAAAGAGGATACATTCATTGTCTACTTTTAGAAATAAAATGTAACTTTTGCATTGTGATTTCTGTATTAGGCTCTTTAGAGTCTTAGTACAGAAAAATGTAAATTGATTTACCCCCATCTTTATATAAAGATGTAGTTATTGTCAACTTCCTAGTATACTAGCGTTGACTTTATTTTCCCTGGGTAAAGACAATGACCCACACCAAAATTAGAACTCTTCAAGGTTACCGAGGAGGCTAAAATTTGGCATGCAACCTCACTAGAAGATCTATAAAGAATTGTTTTTGAAAATTCAGCCTAGTGGTTGAAATAGTTGCATTTTTCTATCTATGTATGTGTCACTTGTACAGCCCTGACTGTTCATAGTAGAAAACTTTCACTAAGTAACCATGTACATATGAACTGGAAATATTGCTTTGTTTTTACTGAATCATTAATTTTATAGGCTTAATGTTTGTGTCATAACAATGAACTATAAAATAGTATCTTGATGATTGTTGAAGATTTTCCTGATTTGAATGTTATGAGGCAGCTAAGTAAAAAATAAAATGTACCATAATATTTCAGAAATTAAACAGGACCCTTGAAATGTGATGAATTTTGGATCTTTTTGTATAGTGGTCACAATTATTTGTTTTATTGTATTCATCTTTTAGAGATTTGTGTAGTAACTTTATAGTATTCTGTAGTGTGTTTGGCCTGTATTTTGAACTGTGTTCATCAGTCCAACATTGCTGATCTCTTCTTGTGTGTATGGCTACCATTGTTAGTGCACTAATCAGAACCTACCCATTAATTAGGGCACTGATAGTTCTGTACCTTGTGACTCACTGCCTATTCACACAAGCAGTTATGGACTCATGCTGAATTCTTGTCATTCCAAAGCAGAAAATGCTGTGGTTTATTGTGATTTGCTAGCTTTTCAGAAATATCCATTTTTCTCTTTTAATAACATTTCACAGATAGAAGAATCATTTGAAAACTTCAAGGATTTTGTCATGGTCTTTTTTTGTTTTTGTTATTAGAGACATGATCTTTTAAAGTTAATATATCTAATTTTGGTAAAGCTACATTTGCTAGTCGTCAAATTTTGCTCTTTGAAGACACATTTAATTTCATATAGGCAAAGAAAAGTCATTTTATGCAATTAGTCTAATCAGTACTGTTCATTAAGAGCTTTCTCATCTTTTTAATAGCATTGAAAAAAAATGATTTCATCAATGAATTAATAAATCATCCATGAATGATTTTTATAGCAATAAATATAAGTTCTTACAGTTATTAAAACAGTCTAATCATCATCTACAAATGGTCTTGACTTATTATTTAGATATTGATTTTAAGCAGTGGGTATAGACATTTTGTGTTTCTGTATTGCAAAATCATTGTAGAAATTTTACCTTTATTCATTTATTTAGATTTGATAATGATTTAGAGATTTCTAAGAACAATTCTTAGCACTTTGCAATGTACGTATATTTCTATAATGAAAAATAATTTTTGAGAAAGATGTCATATTTGAATATTGATGTAATTTGATTAAAACAATTACTACAAAAAGTAAATAAAAACAATATGATTTTTTTTTTTTTTTTTTTTCATGTGAGAACTATAAGCTTTTTGCTTTCATCCAAACTCATTTCTACTTAGCTTTAAATTGGCTGGTATTCAAGAAGAGGCATTTTTTTGTTTTGCATACAGTGCCTAGATTTCTTTCATGCTTGCTCAAGTATGATCCAGGTCCAATGCCAATGAATGTTGTCAATCATATCAAAACATTACCATATTATGAGTCATTGTCTTGATATCTAATATTCCTAATTAAAATTTTACATTCATTAATTTTTATGATTGATTTTCTGTTTGCATTGTCTGCCAATGAAACTCCAGTTTGCTAGATAATCTTGGTAGTGGTGAATTTATTTGTAATTTTCTCAGATATTTGATGATGTTCATTTGCAAGAAGATGTCTTTCACAAAATATAGATGGTATATTCTGTATCCAGTTAAGATTGTTAGTATCATTACTGTCACTTTTCCTGCTTTGAGTAAGGATTCCTATTACAATCTTCTTTTCTTTTCTTTTTTTTTAATCATTTGACAGCAGTTGTGTGATATGATATACCAAGTTTGAAGGCAGTTTTGCACCTTTTCCTCTGAAAAGATTAATTAGGAAACATATATATATATGCTCCATATTGAAACAAGTTCTTGTTGGTGAGCTGACTACATATGTTTCTTGCTTAGGCAGTCTTTCTGGTCAGTAATGGGAAATATTTTTTTCTGTTTCTATTCGGTTTTACTAACAGGAAAATTTCCCATTACTGACCTGAAAGACTGCCTAAGCAGGAAACGTACATAGTCAGCTCACCAACAAGAACTTGTTTCAATATGGAATATTAGCTCCAAATGATAGAGTTAATTATAAAATTAACTTTTTCATATGTTGAATACTCTAATTAAATATTTTCAACAACATATATTGGATTTCTTATATATGATTTGTATTTGTTATAATACAACTACTACTTATATATATATATAAGATCTGAACTTACAACTCGGATTCCAGTTGAGGGCCTAGCTTATCTAGAATTATAGTCTAAATTCTTTCTGCCTACTTTTTAATTGTTATAGTTAGAAGCAGTAGCATATCTTTATCTATTTGTTTGGAAGCTAAACTTTTCATTTTCAGGTATTTCAAGATAACTATTTTTGTCCATTGTGGCTACTTACATGTTGACCTGACAAATGAAGGGACCATTTAGCTGATCTTGATTCAGATAAGGTTTATCTAATGAACTGGATTGTTTGCCAGTTTTGTTGCCATACTGTATTTCTTAAGCTACAAACTTTTCAATTAACCCTTGTAAAGGTTTTAGCAAAAATCCTAAAACTTATAATAATTATTTGAAATGTTTATATTCCCTACTACTAGCCTCAATATGAAGAGGTTTTTTTTTTTTTTTTTTGTGGAATACACATGAATGGCTTGGCTTCATGAACAAAGATTTTGGGGATGGGTTTTCCACAGCACTTCGACCATAGACGGCGGGGCCAATGTGCGGAGTAACCCTCCAGCCTGAGCAATGTAGTTTTAAGGTGAAGTGCGACTTGCCCAGGGTCGACCCCTCCCCCCTTTAAATCAAGGGTTTGCATCCTATGGACTACCGGAGTGGTGCAGATAGGAGCAGAGCCCATCAGTCGTAGGTTTGGCAGGAGTGTCCTTCTCCTGACAGATGCCCGATCTAGCTATACAGGGTTGGTTTAATCGGATTTTTTTTCTGGAAATCAGCTTTTTTAAAAAGATTTTGCACATAAGTGACATTGGAGTAAAAGTAAAGAGCAAAGCTGAGACGCGTAGCTGGAGAGAAGGGGGACAGAAGGATAACAGGTTCGGCAAAGCCACAAACTGGGCAAGGGTTGGTGAACCATAGACTACAACAAAATGTTCTTGAAAAAGATGAAAAAGTCATGTGGTCCATTGTAGACAACACAGGATTGCCAAATTAACCATTTTTCAGCTAGATCTGGCTGATTTAGCTGATAAAAATCTACGATAACCGAAAATCTGGCTGATTTTTTAAAATAATGAGTAAGTTTAATAAATAATAATTTGTTCTGGAGTCTTAGTTATTTTATTTAATAAGTGGTCTTTAAATGAGTATATAAAACATTCTTAGCAATAAACTTTAGCCAATTTTAGACATTTTCTAAGATAGTTTTAGCTATAAATAACAAAGCATACTTGGCAACACT
This sequence comes from Architeuthis dux, assembly GCA_006491835.1. Taxonomy (NCBI): domain Eukaryota; kingdom Metazoa; phylum Mollusca; class Cephalopoda; order Oegopsida; family Architeuthidae; genus Architeuthis; species Architeuthis dux. The sequence continues at coordinate 1,452,916 of VCCN01005929.1, read as the reverse complement.
GAGACAACCACTAAAATCTCTCATTCACTAAATTAGTTTAAGATTATTGCATCACCCTCAGCAAAATGGAAGTTTGCAAAGTTATTTGGACAGTTAAGATGTCATTGACCACAAGACTGGTCCCTTCTGGTTCAAAAAGGTGATCCAATATGGCAGTACTTTGATAAAATTCCTTCCAAGTCTGGCGAAGGATGCAGAGCAAAGTTCAAAAGATTCAATCATTTAAACAACAAATTGTGATTTAAATCTTTTGATTTAAATCAGTATGTTTTAAATCAAACAACTCTGCAGTAATGTGCAGCTCTTAAATTCATTTAATATCCAGGATTTTTTTTTTTAATGTTTATCTTTTTTTATGTTTATCTTATCACTATTTTAAAATTTATACTTGGTGCCGTCTGGCATAGCTGAATCATTGTGCAATTTTGTTTTAAATGCAGTGACAGTATTAGCGTCACAACTATACTATATTGGAGGGTGTTCCAGGGAGGGATGGCTCTTGTTGTTTATCTTTTACTCTTGTGTATAAAATTTATTTTCTGAAATAGTAAAAGTTTCTTGAAAAAACTTCTTGGAATGTTAGCTAATTATGAGCAGCTATTCGAGTACAGAATGGAAAAAATAACCTATTCATTAAATTATACTTTTTGTATTAATCTTTTCATGTAAGAGCGTCATCGATAAGTATAATTATTTTTTTTTACTCAGATGAACTTTGAAATAAGGAACCAGCCCCATAAGTTGTTTGTTTTTTGTTTTTGTTTTGTTTTTTGTTTTGTTTTTTTTAAAAAACATTTTCATAATGAAGTTTTCCTAAAATATCTAGAGCTGAGAGTGGAGCTGAGAGTGGAGAAAAGAAACTTTCTTATTTTAGTCTATTACTAGCAGGGTTATCGGACATTGCCTGGGAGGGAAAAAAAACTTCAAATATAAAAACACAGGAAAACAAATGATATTTTATAGACATTTCATATTTTCAAAGTTATCCTTTGAATTTGATGCCTAAAAGTGGGAAAAAGAATCCTCCTTCCATTTTGACCACTGAAAGGGGAAAAAAGAAACCCCCCTCAATTATGACCCCTAAAAGAGGATAAAAGGAAATCCCCTTTGATTTTGACCCCTAAGAGTGGAAACAAGTGTGATGATGTAGATTGTGTTCATTACTATGTCATCCCTATTGGACATAAGTTTAGCATAATACTTGCATTGTGAATCGGACCCCCCCACACACACACACACTAAAAACTCTATAATGTTGGAATTTTCAACAAAACAAATAGCCTATGGTAAAGTCAATATCCATGCAAAAAATCAGACCCCTGGGACTTCTAGTTTAGCCGTGATGCTCACTGCAGACAGACATACATACATATATATATACAATGTCACACACAAAAATAACGAATTTTGCATAGTATTAGAGATAACAGTACAATACATAATCCAATTTAGTTTTTTTTCCTGTAATACCTAAAATGTAGAGGAGTTGATCTTTCCTCTTTGAAATAAAGGAGGAAATATTTGTTTGAATCATGATTTAGTATAAAGTTACTCTACTACCAATTTCAAGACTATAAAATGTCTTAAAAATAAACATCCATAGGTGTGTGTATAAAATTCCATAAAATATGTTTGCTAATTACTGAGCTTTTAATTACTCAGGCAAATAGAGAATTTACAATATAGATTTTTCTAGCATCTTAAAAATACAATAAAGATAAATTGCAATGAATTCATGAAATTACACACTTTAATTATATTTGGACCATTATCATTTTTCTGTTGTTTGTGTCAAATGTGAAATTGCTTTCATTGTTGCTCATATTTCATTTATCATATCATGCATCTCAATTACAATAAGACACCAGGTTACCCGCTCATAAAAACCCTTCATCATCGTATGGTATTCTAACACTGAATACTATTGGCTTCCCAAAACTATACTACCTTAGTTCAGCTGCTTGCACTTCCATGATACCACCCCTACTCCATGTTTCACCAAAAACTGGGTTATTGGAGCAGGGATAAATCATGAATTCTGTGATGTGAATAGAATTTCACATTCCCTACTACTAACTCATTTTTTTTTATGTATTTGGTGTTTTTCATTTGGGTTCCTTCATTTTGATGTTGTAGTACCCAACTGCAGTACTGGAAATCTTAATTTCAAGGTTATGTTATAAACTGTTTCAGATTAAATTAAATTCCCCAGTCAAGATTGTACAGATCTTGTAAAAACTATGAAATCCCATTACAGATAGCTACTATCAGCTGCAGTTATTTTTTATCATCTTGTGAGTCCTGTTTATTGATTCAATCAGATACAGTGGTACCACTCATAGCGAAGGAGTCTTATAACAAAATTCCACTTAGCGAAAGGTCCCAATTGCTAAAAAAAAAAATCTTAACAAAATGTTTTCAGTTTGCGAGAAAAAAAAACTACAAAATTTCATTTAGTGATAGGTCCCCAATAGCCAACGACAAAATATTCCTAGACCACGTGAACCAGAAAACATAAACAAAGAAGACACGCGTGTGTGTTCCTATGCCGCTTAGCAGCTATCACACCAGTTGCGTCTCGTTGTGAAACATTGTGTTGCGTTGCTACGTTCGTTATCTTGTAAACTATTGCGTTATTGTGAATTACTGAAATCCCATAGGTTTAATTATTCACTTAACGAATTTGTATCTAACAAGATGTTTTGTGGAACGGATTGTCCTCGTTAAGTGAGGTATCACTGTATATTCCTTTACATTGGTTAGGATTAATGAGCCCAGTCTAGTTAGTTTTGTGGCTTGAATTAAATGTGCAACTACAAAAGTAGTTCAAGTGCTATTTGATTTTTATTTTATATTGATTTCAAAATAAATTTTATTTAGGTCATAATTTAAAAAAATGTATTATAAAAAAGAAATGTCTATTTAAATGGGATTGAGCTTTAAAAGAATGGACTTCTAACCTAAAGAAAATTAAAAAGAAACAGGTCTGGTTAGTCACTCAATAGAAACCGTCACATGACCAATGTCTTTTGGCAGCATGCTGTGTTGGGGGTGATCAATTAAACAAAATTGGAAAAAAAGTGTGATCAATGATTAAGTTACTTCTCTCGCTGTCTGTTGGGCAGTGATCACTAAAGTCTGAATTTTTAACAAAAAAAAACAAGCATGAATGCTGCCAGACACATACTAAGGGATCAATTTAGCATAAACTCACATTGCAAATCCCCCCCACACACACACACTAAAAACCAGTTTAGGAGCAGAATTAAAAAAATTTTAAAATTTTCTAGACATAATGAGTAAATATTTAAATTTTTCAACCCTCTAGCTCCATTGGTGTGGCCTGTATGTATGATATATACATAGCAGCCAGACCAACTTGAAAACTGAAGAAACCTATATTGACAGTTTTGGTTGACAGTTTCTAATGAGCTTTCAAACTAGGCAGAATTCCGATTATCCACACAAACATTTTTGTGCCTGAAAGATTGAATGTGTTGTATTGGTTTGTCACACCTAAACTAGACTACTTTTGTCAACAATAACAAAGAGAAACCTTTAAATGCTTTGGGTCCAAATTATCATTCTTTCTGAGTTAACATTTGCAAAATTCAAATAATAAAATTATGAATCACTGTCACCCATATATACTGTGTTGGGGTGATTAATTAAAAAGTTGGAAAAAGTGGTAATCAATGAATAAGTTACTTCTCTTGCCTTTTGTTGGGCTGTGATCATTAAAAAAGGTCTGAATTTTCAAAAAATTCACTTTAACATAAACTTACATTGCATATTGAACGCCCCTCTAAAAACCTATTTAAGTAGGGAATTTTCAAAAAACAAAACATTTTCCCTATTCATTGATAGTAAAGAAAATTTGAAGTTTCTACTATGAATGGTTAGGCCTGGGCAAAGTCCGGATACATAGATACATGTCAGAACCCATGAATAACCTAAACCCAGCAATAAACCAGTTGTGGGTAGCTGTGATTAAGGATGAACCATTAGTAGTGTCTAACTTGTGATTATAGTTGATATTTTAACTAATTGCCATTGAAATGTATATTAAATGCTAGTGACTGTATGAGAGCCAAGTGGTTAAGAATTTGGTGAGCTTAATTTTAGTCGTGATTTGTTCTGTGAATAAAGGTATGGACTCCTAATGTATATCTGAATCCACACTTCTGCAAAACATTATATATGCTTGTAAAATCAAAATCCACATATGAATTACATATGGCCTAATATGAAATATTGTGATTTCCCTATGACAGCAATATTCAAAATGAGTTCCATAAACCCCAGCGTTCTGCACAACCTTTCCAGACAAAGTGACATTTTCGCAATGTACTTAATAATTCTTCATTGCATAAACAATTCTTTTACGGTTTTTACATGTCTTTATTTTATTTCTTTAACGCGGACAGTACTTTTTATATAAGAAAAAATTAATATCATTTTGCTTTTTTAATTAAAAACATCTTGGTTATTTACATGACATGGATGCTGTTCAGTCAGCAGTCATTCATGTGTCTATTTTTCATCAATAAGCTTTTTTCTTACTTTTCCATTCAAGTGTGTGCTTTCCATTTTGGTTTATACACATTCAGATAATTTCATAAACAAGGCCAAAATCCAATACAGAGAACCACATTATATTTGTGCCTAAAAACAATCGTGAAAATAGAGCAGCTCCTGCCTTTCCATGAGTTTGTCGTTAGCTCAGATGTTTAGAGCAGAGCCTGTATATTATACATATGTATGTAGAAGGGAAAGTTGGTTTTTTGAAGGGGTTCCCTAAAAAGTTTAATTATTGAAAAGTGTTCTGTGTGTAGTTAAAGTTTGAAGACCACTGCCCTATGATGATAAACCTAATTGTGTTATTGGTTTTGGTGAGAAGGATGACTCAAACCTCACAATTTTAATCTTATTAATTTTCAGAGATTTTATTCCTATAAAAAACAACAATCTCAAATCCATACATAAAAAAAAAAAAATGCTTATTGTATTTCATTATTCTTTTTATATTTGTTTATCAAGGCTGCTACAAATGCTCACTGTTAAATTGTTTTGAAAATGTCAGGCAACAAACCTTTTTTGCATACCTTGTTTTCATTGGTTATTTTATTTGATGTGGATTCAGTGAGGATTTAACTCTCTAGAGTAAACCAAGCCAGTATAGAGTTCAATGCATTGTAGGTACCGTTGTGTTCTGTTAAGGAAATAAAATCAACACAGGAAATCCTGTAGTTAAAAAACCATGTCATTATGAAATTGTCATATGGATTTGTTTTAAAGAATATAAAGTGGCTGCTTTTGTAAAAATGACTGCTGTCTTTCCTTTCTTCCTGGCTCTACAATTTAAAGAAGTTTTTAACAACATTAGCAGACTTGGAAAGCAACAGAGTAAAACCAAAACAATCCATAAACTAATCTAAACCTTTTTCATTATGAAAAAAAAAAGGTCTCTCCAACGTGTTGAGTGCATTGAGATTAGTATAAGGATTGATCGACTGGACATATTTATCTACATTTTTTTCTTCAGTCTATGAAAAAATTCAAGAAACTCTGACAGCCCGATCCACAACTATTAATAGTAAGAACTAGATGAATTATTAGGATGATCAGGTCAAAGTTTTTCATGGTTTATAAGACCCCAATTAATGCATTTTTTTGGAAGAGCTTCGATTGAGGACCAGTGGACCTTTTATTTTTTCTTAATAGCCCAAATGAATCAAGTTATACAAAAACAAAGTTTCGAAATTAGGAAGTAATTTCAGAATTCCAATACTATTGTATGTATAGGGGAAAGGAGGGTGAATGTGGTAAAAAAAGTAGCTGTCAATTTCCTGTAAGTATGTCCACGCAGAGCATATGCATAGCTATAAAAGTCAACACTAATACCAAGCCAACATTTAAAATTCTGCCTGAAACTCTGCTTTGCCAGAAGGTTTGGATCATTTTTGGGGAAATAAGGGTCAAGGAATCCCTAAATTGCAAGTGCTTCCACTTAAAAATTGTCCAAATACTCAAAGAATATGAAACCAGGTACAAACTGACCAAGATGAATTATGATTTTGTGGTAACGTTTACCATATTAAAAAAATCATAACACTCTTAAATAATATAACAAGATTTTTTTTTTTGCAAAATATTGTCTAATTTGTAGTCTTTTAAATAATATAACTTTTTAAATGTAAACCTTCTATATAGCATGGAGTATTTTACAAGATGTGGAATAGATTTTGGCAGATTTCTATAAAACACTGTAAAGTGGACTTGATAATGTGTTTGATTGATAGTTTTTTTTTAAGAATCCGGTGGAATACTCAAATAAATGAAATATTGTGGACATGTAGATATATTGCTTTTCATTGCCTTTGGCTGGTTACATAGTTTTTAAAAAATTCATTGGCAGCAGATGCTCTGATAAACAGTGTTGTTTTATGAGTAATGTGTGTTGAAATAACAAGTTTAATACAACTTTGCATCTTGCTATCATCCTCTTCCAGATATCCAAACCTTATCTTGAGTGAGTTGTAGAAATATGGCAGTTCTTATTTAAACCCAGTGACATCTTGTCTTTTAACTCAAAATATTAGAAAAAAATGATCAATTATCCTTGATTGTGAAAATGCTTACCGCATTTTCTGTCCTACTAAAGGGTCTTTTAAGTTATCCGCATTGCTACTAATTCATGTAACATAGAGAACAAATGAAATTTATCTGATGCTTATTGACATGTTAATTTTTATGTGATAGAAGAAACTTACATGTCAAGTCCTGACATGAAAATACATATGTAAACCTTTTTCAGTGTAAATTGATAGCCCCACCGTTTTATTTATCTAGGTTTACAATTTTCATTTGATGATTTATTTTGAGCTTTAAAACATTATTTATTGTGAGGAATGCAAAATATTTAAACTTGCCAAAAGACAGTTTGATCTTAATGTGTTACAAATATGTAAACAAATACTGTATTATTTTCCATAGGATATAGGCTCTTGGGAAAATGTTATTCCGGGATCTACCATAAGATCGCCCAGGGGTGGTAAAACGGAAAAACTGCCAAATTTGGGTGGAAAAAA
>VCCN01005929.1:1420033-1439066 GCA_006491835.1 Architeuthis dux | reverse complement strand
ATCAAGGGTTGATATGCCGCTAAACAAATCAATCAATTACTAATCATAAGGCTAAAGATAAACATTTAGAATATCAAGTTTGTTTTGGGGATCTAATAAAATCAACTTAATGCTAGTTGTATGGTGTTTATCTCAAACTTACAATGGCCAAATTAATTTCAGTAAAAGTAGCAAAAAGTTAAAACTATTTGTTCATTGAAAAAATGATCTCAAAGAAACATTTTGATAATCCTTGCCAATTAGACATTCTTAAATCTGTTTTAAAATTCTTAAGATATAAACTTTCTTTCGTGTAATCTTTGATCTTTACTCCCCATAATAATACCAAAATATATAAACTCTTATTTTTCTATCATCATATAATTTTAAATGACTTAAAGATTTTTTAAAAACTCAACTATATTACAAATAAAATTGATGGACTAGTGATTTGGTTAACTCTCTCGTTCATCTGATTACAATATATCCAGGAAATTGATAAGCTGTAGTCCAAAGTATTAGGACCTAGAAATTGACACAACTAATATGATAAGTACATTGACAGTCCCACGAGTAGAAGTTATTAATGTTCATGCTTTCTCCTAATGTCTTATTTAGGCAATGCGTTTGTGAAAATATGTGTAAATTTTTTGATGATTGCCTTCTTAGCACAATAAAAATTTTAATATGCCAGCACTCATTGTGTCGATACTCGTTTCAGAGTTGATGAGCAGGTTTTAAAATTCTGTATATATAACCAACTATATTGTTGATCTATACTAATATTTGAGCCATCCGTCTGTTTGTCTGTGCCTCTTCTCCGGTAAAACTACCAAGCTGATTGACCTGATATTGGAGAATCAATAAATGTCGACTTCCAACATAGGCTAACCTTGGAGGTCACTCGAGATAATCTTCTGAAAAATAGTTTTTATACCAGAATTTTCGTCATCCAATCTTCTTACGAATGGAATACAAAAGAAATCATACAAGTTTTCATGCTTTTGGTTGAAAATCTCTTTTTTGACAAGGAAACACTGATAGACAGTGTTAGTTTTACTGCTGGTGGTATCGGTTTCTCCCTCTACCACTTTCTTCTATCAGAACAACTCTACCTAATTCATACTGAAGGGAGGGTTACCTGTGACCCTCCTCTTTTTTTCATTGACAAAGATTCAACATAATTCATTTCATAGTGAACAGAACGTTCCCTGGACCCCTTTTGTTTTCTCATTGACAAAAATTCTACGTGTTTCTATTCATAGTGAAGGTGTGGGGAGAAGAGTACGGAGGAGCGCGTGGACACATGACTGCTAAATCAGGTCATTTTCTAAGACAAACTAAGACAGTAATTTTGCTATTAGTATCTGGGGGGGGGGGTTATTTTAAATCATTATTATTATTTTTTAACTTCATCTCATTTTTTATATTTATTTTGTTGATCACTAATTCAATAAGGCCATCAATCTACAGCACTCTGTAAACAGCACATATTGGAAGTAAGCATTTACGTCTCTGTGTAAATAACAGGTTTTGCATGTGTTGTGTTGGGTAAGAAGAACTAAGAAATAGTTTTCTCTATGTTGTCTAATTTGAGGTTGTTTTTTCCCGGTGAACACCAGGTATCCCTGCTAGTAATATATAAAATAGATGTGGAATTCAAAACTTCCCTTCTTCAATCATTCATCCCTTGACATGATTTAGCACCACTTTTGTACCAGAGTTGCCAGATAAGTTTTCTCAATCTGACATGAGTTTTTCAAAAATTGGACAAAGTCTGTCAACCCTGCTCAAAATCGGTCACATTCAGACAGAAAAATTGATGGCTAAAAATAGCTGATATTGGCTAGAAGTTGCTAGATTAATATCACAATAATTAAAATAAATAGCTAATAGTGGCTAGAATATTATCACAATAATGAAAATAGCTAATAGTGGCTAGAAGTAGCTAGATCATTATCACAATAATTAAAATAAATAGCTAATAGTGGCTAGATGTAGCTAGATCATTATCACAATAATTAAAATAAATAGCTAATAGTGGCTAGAAGTAGCTAGATCATATCTCGATAATTAAAATAAATAGCTAAAAGTGGCTAGAACTGATATCTAAAAACAACAAAAAATATCTCAATTTAGATATAAAATATCAAAGTTGGCAACACTGAGTGGGGCCTTAAATCGGACAATGTTGGACGTCCGATTCTTAAAATATTTAATCGGACATACAGGGTGAAAAATGGACACAATGTCCGAAATCAGACATATCTGCCAACCCCATCTGTATGTGAAGACCTCATTAATTTGCTTTGAACGTTCATCCTTGAACTTCCAAGCACTTCTGTAACAAGATGTAGAAATTCATTTTTGACTTTCCATTGATGCTGCATTTTTTGGAATTATTTTCAATTTTTCATCAAATTTGGTCTCCGCTCAAATTTGAGGTCCATCCTGAAATCGCAAATGGGCAGGTGAACGTGGTCACAAAAATGCATGTAACACAGGTCCGAACGTTCACAGCATAACACCATTTGGCATGCTGACTCACAACAATTACTGCTCACTTCCTGCTATGCATGCATGACTGTCCCGTGCTTAGTTTATTTGCAACAGGAACAGTCTCTGAACGTTTTGATCGCACCCCGTATCAAATATAGTTGATTACATTAGAATATCACTCCCACCAAAAAAAGATTTTCTTGTAGCACTGCAATACAAATAAATACAATACAAATTATTGGGTATATAAATATAGCAGCTGTGAACAAGATATAAAATATAATGGTTGAAGAAAATTGTTCTAAAGTATTCATACATACCCGCTATAGGGCTATTAATTAATGTCCAGTGCAAAAGTATCAGTCTTTAAATAATTGAAAATATATAAATGACGCCTATGCATACTTTATAATAACTTGGAATAAATGGAAAGCAATTCTTTTTTTTAATTGCATGATCAAGAAAAGAGAAATCTGCAGTATTTATACAAACCTGTAATGAATAAGAGAAGAGAGATTTGCTTGTGAAAAGCTTTCTTCAACTTACATGTACTTACACATACATGGAGTCTGAAGTACCTCTCTTTATATAGTTATAGGAGAGTTCTAATAAGGTGGGGAGTAATCACTTCTGTTTGCTTTGGTAATAAAGGGAGATCTTTGTGATTACTTTATTACCACACCTACATTACAAACTTGATGGGTATAGCCCAAAACATGCAACTGCTATCCTCTGTACACTCATGAAGCATAACACAACTTTTTTTTTCTTCATATCTGTACACATTACTTAGGGAGAAAAGGCATAATAAACTGCTATTCCTTACCAAAGCAGCTTAATTTAAATAAAGTGTTCAAATTAACTAAAAATTGAACGATGTTGCAGTAAAAATTGTACACCGAACATTGCAGATTTAATTACTGTACGAGATATAAAAGATTAACTAAACTGTTATGTTCCAATCCCACTGAGCAAATTGAAAGAACCAATGCCTGCAACTGACAATGCAGTATCCCTACTCAAAATTGTGGTAGTTTCTGTTGAAATGGAATACATTTTGAAATTCTCTAAAAGAATTCTCCAATCAGAACCACTTTTTTAAATCGTTAGTAATATATAGGGTGAGTGAAAAGAAACTCCCTATTGGAAATCTTTTTGATTCCCTGGGCACCTCAAATTCATGGATATACAAAAGTTACATATAATTTCTAATAGGGAGTTAATTATCACCCACACTGTATAGATGAATTTTTAGTCATTCATTAAAATAGTAACTCTAGAAAGCAAGAATTAAAATCTGACACACAACATTTGAATGCGGAAGAAGAAAGATGAATTGGAGATGGAACCGTATCTCCTGCTTCATATTTTTAAAAAAGAATTCCGTCATCTAGTCCTCACCCTTGTCCTTCCTCAAATATGATTACTAATAAGAGTGAAATTCAACAATCAAATTTCAGCCTTTGTGTTTTAATTATTATAAAATTTTCTTAATCAATAATCATAGGTTATTGCATTTAATTTAAAACAGCCATCACATACTATCATTCTTGATAATTAAACTTTTAAAATTTATATGAAATCATCCATTTCAATTCTTTAATATATGTACTATTTTCTGTGTTCTTGAAGGTTTGGTTTATTAATATAAGAATTTTTTTTTAAAGGTTACCGAAAAAAGAATATTTTACTGAATAATTATACACATGGCTACCATATACATTTTTTACAAATTTCTCCAAAGTTTTAATGTTTTGTTTTATCTTAACCTTTAATTTCAGAATTAGATTTTCTACACTAATCAAAAATATTTCATGAAAAATATTGTTCATTGCAGTCAGGAAAACAGTGTACATAATCTTTTCATAGTATATTAGATTGGAAGATATACATTTTTAACTTCACATACCTAGGTTATGTCATATCCTCTGAGGCCAGGCTGGACATGGATATATCTGAAAAAACAAGCACCTCAGAAAAAAGACAAAAAACAAGTCTACAAAGCTGCCCACCCTTCTATATAGAGCCAAATCTTGGGTCTTATACCAGTGCTATCTACACCTACTCAAATGCTTACATCAGCATTGTCTACACATCATTCTCAATATACACTGGAATGACTTCATCATTAATACTGAGATCCTCAAATAACCCAGGGCCACAAGGAATCACTTTTTTAAATCTTTAGGTTATTGCAGTGCAATAACCTAAAGATTTAAAAATGAAGAAGAAAAAAAAGAAAGACACTGCAATTTGCAGTGTCTTTCTTTTTTTTTCTTCATTTTTCAGTGTCTAGAATATCATTGAACTTTAACCCAGGATCTGTCACAATATAATTAGTTTCTTAACATATATATGTGTATGTATATTTAGTATCTTTAGTAATTTAGAGTATTCGAGAAGTTCACAAAACTGTGATTCTAACCAAAAACAGGCTTTCTGATATTAATGTGGTTATGCTGCAAAAAACATGACAATAATGGAAGACTATCATCCACAGGTCACATGACAATAATGGAAGTATATCATCTGCCAAAGACCCTCCTGTTTGGCATTACATATTGATGCTTTTTACTGAAGCAGCCAATGATTCAAGTTGAATTCTCATAAAGTAATTTTCTTATCCTGCCTGTTTTCATTATTGCTACATTCATGCAGCTCTATCGCACTTGCGTATCTTATCACACAGGAATTTTGCGTGACAAACAATACCGGGAGAGGCAATATTATTCTAGATGCTCTTAAAATTTTTCAGTGTCTAGAATATCATTGAACTTTAACACAGGATCTGTCACAATATAATTAGTTTCTTAACATGTATGTAGTAGTATCTTTAGTAATTTAGAGTATTCGAGAAGTTCACAAAACTGTGATTCCGACCAAAAACAGGCTTTCTGATATTAATGTGGTTATAGATAATAGAGTGTAGTATAAATTAATCTTGTATTATGCAATGTGTTTAAATTGTTCTTAGCTATGGTTCTTGACGTCAGCTTGCAAATCATTAAGCCACTACTGGTGTATTAGTGCAGGGAATGTTGTATATGTAATAGAGAATGAATCAGGTTGTCTAAGTTGTTTAACATGAAATCTTAGAGAAGCAAGATATATCTTTTGTATTCCATTTTCCCTAATGACTATTCTTAAGAATAAAGACAGCCTGAAATGTTATCTTTGAAGTGTTTCTCCTTCGATAAAGACACAAATAAAATAGAGCATATGACTATGAGAAAAGACATTAAAAGCTATGTTAAGTTTAGTTTGTCAATTATATCGAAATTTAATCATCATAAGTTTTTCTTTGAAACAGGTTAATAAGACTTATTTTTTGCACAGCCAAAAGGTGATATAGATTTATAATTATTTTTATTATTTCCGATTGCGCTGTTATTCGTTGCCATAGAAACAGTCGCTCGAATTAATAAGTTGTATAAAAGCAACTAAAATTAGGATGAAGGTAAAAACTAATCAAATTTAATAAAAATAGTGTATTACAATACTTGATCCAATAATAATAAAAGATAGATTTATAATTGTTAATCATAATCAGAGTTAATATGGGATTGTCAGTAATAGTTAATGTTTTATTATATAAAGAAAATCAAATTTAAGTGTTACTACCAAATGTTGAAATTGAGTACTTTTCTATGCAAATGCCGCATGATTAAAGAGTTTTTCTTTCTTTTTTTTAGATATAATTAAAGAAAAATAGCAATATGCAAATCTGTTTTAATCTTTTTAAAGAATTACTGATGACTTTTTTCACTATACTAATTAGACTTAAAACTCATGACATAAAACTTGACTGATTTCAGAAATGAAAGCTAACTGTTAATATTGTTTCATAGTTATTGCAAGGAAATTAAAGGTTTAATATTGAATGAATATTGTCCAATTGTTGCAGGGAGGATTAATTATCAGTAATTTGGATTTGTTCAACCATTGCTTAAGTGGAATTACAGATGATTATTTAGTGATTTCTTTCTTTCTTTCTTTTTTTTTTTCCCGATAAAATGTTTAAACTGTATTTTATTCAGTATTTTCCATCAAATATTTGGCATGAAAACAATCTCATTCAACAATTGGTTTTGTTTCTTTAGATATCTGTACAATTTGTATATCCTAGATTTTATTAGTCCAGATTTACTGTCAGAGACAAAGTGAGAAAGGTTTATATTTTTACTTTGTAAAAGCTTTATTAGATGAACAATAACACTTGCCTTTGTATGAAAAAAAAATTTATAAAAAATTATAGCTACTGCATTTATAGGGTACTTAATCTGAAATGTATAATTCTTTTGGCTGATGTTACAAATTTGATAGTTTCAATATGTATTTAACATTTTTTTAAACTAAAGTAGTTAAGTTACAGTAGCTACTCAAGTCAATTTACAATGTAACTACAATGCTGAACTGGACCCTTAGTTTCTGTCCATCATATGATTGTCTGTTGTATGAAACTATGGCTTTGAAGTATTTCGGTTACTATCGTTGTGAAGAAAATTTTTTGGTGCAAATTAATTATGTTCCAATAAATTTTAATATTGTGAAAAAATGATTTTGGACGATCGTACTACGGACGGAAACTAAGGGTCTAGTTCAGCATTATGGTTACATCGTAGATAGATCCCCACCCCACACTAAAACCTAAAAAACATGAAGCATATTAAAAAAAAAAATGGGGGGGGGGATTTGGGCATTTAGTGATAAAGAAATCTTAAAACATTTTAATGACGGTAAATAGTGAAACATTGATAGTAATGGTTAAAATTACTTCATCTATTAAAAAATAAATTTTTTTTAAATTACTGTCAACTTTATTTTTTTTTAAATTGACCTGATTTTGCCTACTGGAATGTTTAAGAGGGAAAATGGGAAGGGGTGAAAGGCTTTCATCATGAATCTGACAACGCTTGTATGTGTGTGTGTATCTCCGCTACTATTTCATTGATGAAAGAAAGCGATATGTATTACCAAAGAAAAGCCCAAAACTTGTATAAAAATAAGTTTTATTGTATAAGATCTTTATGCCATTTGCAAGAATAATGATTGGAGAAAATTTAGATATAGTATTTATTTGTTTCCAATGTTTAGAACCTGAGATTTGCTAGAAATAACCTCTGGTGACCTCCAAGATCAACTTAACATAGTGTATGTCACAAGTTGATCTTTTGTGAGTCTTTGTGCCAAATATTAGGTCAATAGATATTGTAGTTTTAGCATGAAAGAGGCACAAATAAACAGAAGGCTCAAATATTAGTATACAGGGGTGGGTGAGAATTAATTCCCTATTAGAAATTATATGTAACTTTTGTAAATATTGCTCTGAAACAAATCTTATTTTGGTCCTTTAGAGTGGTAGAATTTTACCATTGTATGGTCCAAAGTAAAGCTAGTTTGACTACAATCGACCAATAAATAATAAAGTTATTACCAATTTCAAATCACCCACCATTCTTTTCACCCACCATGTAGAAGAGGAAACCATTATCTTGTTCAGATCCACCTGGGCCATCAGAAAAGTGTTTTTGTGTGATGAAACAGGAGATTGAAAAAATTCCCATTGCAAAGCAGCAGTGTGCATCCAAATCAGCTCAAGCATGGAAGTACATCCTTACCACATGGTTATGGCAGAGCACCCAGAAGAAAGTCACTTCTTAAACCAAAACAGTAGACAATAGAGATAATGGACAGACCCTTAGAGTTTTGGCACACTGTCATCTTTTCAGATAAGCCATTGCTTGCTCAATTTTCAAACAGTGGATGAGTATAGGCTTGAAGATTGCTTGGCCAAGAATTTTGTTTGAACTGTCTGCAACCAAATATCAAATATAGCAGATTTTCAATTAGGAGGATATGCAATTTTAATGTTAATCTTTTTGCTTTTAAAGGCATGTGAAAGGATTTGCAGGATTATTCTTTTTAAATCAATTTAAAGTTGCATTAGTGCAATGAAATAACATTTCAAATTCAATAAAGTCCACAAAAATCAAAGGTTAAAAGAAAGCTTATTACAAAAAAGCTCATTATAAAAAATATAATAAATTGTTTAATATCTAATATCATCAGTTATTTGATTCTAAAACATGCTTATTGCATCCCTTTAAAAAATACAAAAAGATTTTTTAATTGAATTTTAGGATAATTGGGTTATTTCTTTTAAGGTTAATTATACAAAGAAGGTAACTACTATAAATTCACCAGATAGGCCATATCTGCTGAATTTATAGTAATTACTGTCTTTGTATAATAATTACTTTATAGTGTGTGTAAAACTTTGTGTAGTATTTGTCAAATTAATCATCTGACTCCTTGGTGGCTTTGAGGGACAAGATGTTATTTAGAATAACATTTAAGAGTAAGGATTCTCATCATTTTCTAGAATGATTATAAAATGTTGCTCAAAGGAAAATAGCTTTCCTAATCAGCTGTTTAAATTGAAAAAGAAAAACTTTTTGCTCCCAGCGTTGTGTATATAAAAAGCTATTTTTATATCGTAGATTGTTAGTGAAATGTTTGGGGCTAAAATGAGAGCAAAACTCACTCTAAAAATTCAGTTGAATCTTTTTTAATTTTACTTACATATGTAAGTTAAATAAAAAAAATAAAAATAAAAAAAAACAATTTGCTATGTTTGTCAGTTTTGGGGGTGCAGGTTCGAGTATCACCAGAGGCTTATTCTTTATTCCAATCTGCGTTGCTTTAGAATGAGAGTTGTGATAAAAAGCAACTGAAATTAAGATGAAATAAATACTAGTCCAAAAATTAATAATAATAGTAATTCTATTCTGGTGTTTGGGGGCATAACTCTGCAAGATAGGTAAAGACTGGTCACCATGAAGTCAGAAGCACTACCCAATTGTTACATATTAGGATTAGTTAGAAAAAAAACATTTTTTTATAATAAGGAAAAACTTCTGAGTAGTGAATTTTCTACTTGTAAAATCCATTATACTCAAGGTACATCTGAAAGATTGAGTGTAAAGAGTAGATATTGGATAAGTTGCTACTTTTAGCTTTGAGCTCCTACTGTCAAGTAATATTTAACAGGTTAGTCTTGGAAGTTATTGCTAGAGATTTTAACTCTTATTGGATTTGCCATGACTATAGTTTTGTGCTAAAGTTGGATTAGTGCAACAAATATCTAATATCATTCAATTATTTTACCAACAAAACTGTTTAAAGATTTTCACAATTAGCATTATCCGCTATTAATAGTAATTTTCCCCCTTAACATTCTTATTAGTTTTTATAGTGTATGGGTGATTTCGAGAATAAAACTGATAAATTATAAGACTAAGAATAAGATTAGTGTCACCTTCAAAGTGCCAGAAGATAGTCATGTGTGTAACTTTAGATTCTAAGTTGAGGGAACAACAGGTTAAACTGTAATTTGATCTCAGAGGTTAGAGTTGTTATTGGGTTTGATATATGCATACAACAAGGCTTCTATCTATTCTTCACTTATGTCATTTTTATCTCTTTTTTTTTCCTTGTGTTTTCCTGAATTTTTCTCTATTGTAGTTAACTGATTATCTAAAATTTGCAGAGAGTAATTTTTAATAGCTGATAAGAATTGGGATTAACTGGTAATATTAAAACGGCTGCTTTTGCTATGCAATTTTAATCTCTTTCAATGTGTTTGCTGATCCATAAGCAGTTTTTGAGAGCAATTTTGTTTCACTTTTCTTAAAAGAATTTACTTTTACATGTTGAGATTTTTGGTAAAATTTATCACTATTCTTAAAGTAATTTTAGTTAAATTTTTATGACTACTTTTTACCTACTCTTCTTTTTGATCGTTTTTTTTTCATTTCTGGTAGTTACGGAGAAATATATTAAATACTGTAACTACCAGAAATGTAAACGATCGGAAAGAAGAGTAGGTTTAACAATGTTATTTCAAGCTTCTCTTCCCAGTTAGGCTCGGTGGTGTAATTGGTAAAGCAGACCGGGCTAAACGGTGCATCCCCTGGCTAGGGGATGTGGGTTTGAGTCCCACCCGAGGCTTATTCTTTATTTTCCAATCAACACTATTTGCTCACTGCCGGGTGGTAATTGGTCTGAGCAAAAGTTGCGATAAAAAGAAAAGAAACTAATAAAATTTAAGATGAACGTAAAAAGTAGTCATACATAAAAACAGAGAAATGTAATTTTAGTTGTTTTATTTTTAACATTTTAAAAAAATTTGATGTTTTACATTTTACATATATATATTAGGATATAAATTTGAATTCAGTATTCTTTTTATATATAAGATCTTGCTAATTCCACTATCTATTAATTTCTTCTAAGTTATTATTCCAGACCTTATAACCTATTACTTCCGAACCTTATTGTTTTGATTTTGTAAACAGAGATTCCTTTCAAAGTGAATTTTCAGCTAAAATTAACAAACTATTTTACTGTATCATCAGGAATTAAACGAGGCAATCTACATTTTAAATTATCATCTTAAAAAATTAATTTCATGTTGAAAATGGCCTAAACAGCCGTAACATGTACATCAAAAGGCATACGCCAGTACCAGGTGGAACTACGTTCATAAAAGTGTTAATTTTAAAAGTTTTAAGATTTTTTAAAAATTTTGAAGTTTTAGAATTTTAAGATTTTATAACGTCCAGAACACTGAAATTGAAGAGAAGAAAAAGAAGGGAAAATTTTTTTTTATGCTTTTTGCTTGTTGTAATTGTTGATATTTGATTAGTTTAAAGCCAAAGCAAGTCTCTGCAGTGAACTTAATTTAATGTCCAGTCTTCCACAACCAATTGTGAACACAAAAATATCAAAATGTAAATGGATACACTGTGATGCTATGAGAGGATGCACTTTGATTAACAATAATTTTCAATCTCCTGATATTCTAATGCTGCGCAACTTGAAACTTGAGACATAATTTGTACCATGGAAACAAGTTCCACACGCTAACACTAGCTGCCTGAATCGTTTGCATTAAATCAATGGATCCAGGTACACATGGAGCTTGTACCTTATTTTGATGAGTGTAAAACAGCTGTCACTATCATTTAACCAAATACTAGCTACTTCTGACTTCAGATGTCCACAATTTATCCTATTTCACAACATATAATACACACTTTTGTAATCAAATTTACCTCCTAAAATAAAATACCTGAGTGTTCTACTCAACGGGGAAAGTTTTGGCGGCACTTAAAGCAAGTCTGTGTCACTTTACTATGCAATGTAACAACTTGAAATTAAATGTTTGAAGTATTTGTTTTTTGGGGTTTTTTTTCATGAATTTTTACTTCAAAATTGTGGAAGGAGGCACATTATACATATGGGCATGTTATATGGTGTGAAATACAGTATATTCTCAGTTTATAACAAATGCGGTTTTATTTTGGTGGCGTTTTACTGAGGTGAAAACTGAACTCGGTTAAAGTCATTGTTATATTTAATTTTCAGTAGAATTCAAATTGCGCTTTTTATGCGATTTCATTTGTGACATTGTTCTGTTTTGCTGTGATGTGTATGTGATGGTTTTTAAGAGATTGAGTGATCCCTTAAAAGATTGTTTTATGCCCAGGTTAGAATTTGAAGTTTTCCATTTTGTGAATAACGCATACTCCTCTGACAAGTTTGCAGTTCTACTTTGAGCTGTACTAGTTGACTGACAATGACTTTTCTATCAGCCTTTGTTTTAAGTTCATAATCAGAGGGTCTACTGGATTTTTCTCTGACATGTAGTAGCAGATGTTTCTTCTCCACATGTGACATTCTTTTAATCAATGTTTTTGGTATATCAACTAATTGATTATGAACTTGGGTATGTAGATACATAGAAATCAGCCAAGAATGAAACACTTTCCTACAAAATAAATAACACAAAATTTTGAAATATACTGACCTCAATAATCTTTAGTTTTTCTAAAAGAGATTAAGAAACCAATTCATAAGAAATAAGCTACTATATCAACCAAGAGCAATAAGATGAAGTAAAACTAGTACTAGAAATAGTGAAAATGCTGCATCTTGATGAAAACATCCAAAATAAATAAGCTGCTGTAATTATAATTGGAGTTATGCTAATTTAAAATTGTTTATTTATTTTTAAAGATTGATTTATGTTTCTACCATTGATTCTAAACATCAACTTTAAACAATTAGGGAAAGAAAAATACTTTATGTATAAATCCAAATGATGTCAATGATTGAAAGTACAAATTTGTAAAAATTCTCCATCAATTTGATAAATTTTTGACTTTCAAGTACTTTTTTTCTTTTGTTGGCTTTTGTAGAAATTTGAAATATGACTGGTAATGAAATAAGAAGACAAAAGAAATGGATGTTTTTATTAATAACCTCTTTACCTTCAAGTCGTACAAAATCCATCTAGCAGTGATAAAATTGATGGAGACATGAGTCAGCGATTCTTTTTTTAATTTTTTTTTATTCAAGTTTAACTGTTATTAGCATCATAGTATCAATCAGCTGACGCCTTTTATTATCAGCATTGTAATTTTATTCTTATGGCCCATCATACAACTATTGGTAATGCGAGTACAAGAAAAAAGATTCTTGGAAAATATTTGTGCATTTGTTTGTGTTAAGTTTTTGATTTTTTCCCTATTCTCTGAAGCTTTTTGTAATCCGCAAAAAGTACTATTTTCTTTAAAAAAAAAGCCAGCATGAAAAATGTCAAACAATAGTATTTTATTTATAATCATTTCAACAGACACTGAACCATTGTATATCATTTTACAGTCTACTTATCAAAAAAAAGAAAATAGGCAAATAACTCTGACAGTAATGGTCTTATACATTTTGCATGCTTTCAACTAGTGGGATGCTAGTTTTGAATGTATGATAAAATGAATCAAGTAAATTGTTAAAATTTATAAATAAAAAAAAAAATGTAAATTTCAGACTAGAAAAATTAATAATTCAGGATGAACTTTCCAAAAATCATTAAAGATTCCTTACAATTTCTTTTGCATATAAAGGGGTTGCTCAGAAAGCTTTGAAAAAACAATTAACAGTAATGGTAATTGCCTTTTTACCAAAAGAAATTATCACAATTTAGACCCTAGCAAGATTATTTTTTTTGTATTTTGCAATCTATCCTCTTTAAAATAATTGCATAAATTAAAAATGTGTTTCTTAAGAAACACAATTTTCAATATAGTATAGAATGTTTTTAACAAGGAATCTGGTTCTTGGTTGATTTATATACCCATGTGTCTAGGTCAATGATGGCGAACCTTTTTAGCCCGGTGTGTCCAAATTTCAATCTTTTTAATAATCCTGTTATTAGAGTGTCACTTATATGTATACATGTATTTTAGTTTCAGGTAAATGCTTATAGATGAGTGGCCTATTTTTCTAATATATTTATAAATCTAGGATTTTAATAAAATATAACTTGAAATTTCATAATATACTTATAAAACTAGGTTAATAAAATGAAAAGTTTTTTTTTATTTTTTCAAAGTTCATCATGTCACCTAAAAACCTGCGGCATGTCCCTGCTGACACGTGTGTCATAGGTTCGCTATGACTGGTCTAGGTTAAAAGGCTTAAGAATAGAGTGTATTGGAGAAAACCAGTTTTACTTTCCTAAGTAACTTTGTGACAAAATTCCTTGTATTTCATAGACAAATGTATCATATGCAGATCTTTACATGATATTTAAAATTGTGTATGCCTGTGAAAATGTGATTGAGTGATAAGTGAGAAAAGCAGAAAAAAAACAGTACCAATTTGAGGCTCTTACTTGCAATTGACTGAAATTCTCATTGAAAAGTTAATGAAACGTTGCAATGATCCTCAGTTGAACAAAGTTGATTCAGTCTGGAATTCAAACACTAAATTTTTTATGATCCATTGACTGGTATTAACTTTGACTCTTGATTTAGCAGATATGAAGACCTATTCAAAATTGAATTGGCTCACATGAATGCTACAGCAACAGGGCTCCAGACTAACTTTTTTCACTACCATCCTGAAGGAAATGTAAACCATCCCAAAATCAAAATGTTGTTTCTTTATCCTGTTATCATCTATAGTTGTTAGTTGTATAATAAAAAAAAAACCATTAATATGTTGAGGAAATAAATAATTGTCAAACTCCAGTCCAAACCTGGTGTTGACTTTGTTCTTGTTTTGTTATGGTAGAAAAAACAATCTTCACCAAATTTCTTTTTTAAATATATCTTCCCGGACGGAAGTAATTTTTTTTTTTTTTCTTTTTTAAATCACTTCCATCCCGGGGAAGATATTTGGTCGTCCCGAACACCTTTTTACGAGCCGTGGCGTCTAAGTAAATTTTGCCAATGAACATTCCAAGTCTGATAATTTCATTCTACCTGCAATTAAGACATTGATTTTGAAGAAACTGTTAAGCTGCCGTAGCAAACAAGTGTCCGTATTCTGCTGCAAATTAAAGAACATTATGACATTCATTTTACTTTTGCTGATTAGGTAATTCAGTGTGTGACTGATACAAACTTGCTGCTTTAGTCCAATTATCAATATAACTGTCTGATTTTTATGTGTGGTCTACATTAAATATCAAATAATCAAATAATTTTGTCACAAATTGATCAAAATCCAAACATGACACTCCAAAATGTATCTGCTGAATACCATTAGTGAATTTAAAACCTGATACTCAAGTGATTAAAGTTCCTTGGATTCTGTCGTTGTAGTGCATATTACTTAGCATACAAAACTTATATCCAGAAATATTCCAAGAAAAAAAATGCCTTGCACATTTTTTTGTTTTATCATTTTAAGATAAACAAATACAATTAGTGCAACTATTGTTTTAGGCATGAGAACAGTTTCTGTCACAAAAAGAGACATAACAAATATTATCCAGTTTGGTGGTTCACCATTATAAAAAGATGAACATGTAAACCTGAAATGTTTGTGTGCTCAAATTTGTTGGTGAAATCCATTGTAGTCTCAACTTGACTTCTTGGAAATAACAGATGTTCTCAAGCTCGTAGACCATTCACTATTGGCAGTGGTAAAAAAAAGCACAGGCCATTCAAGTGCCGCAAGTATAGTTTTGCAAGACTAACAACAAAGGTAGCCAAGACATACTCTGTCCACCCTTTGAATACACTAAATGCAGAGTTTTTTTTTCTAATATTTTTTTAATTAACAGAATTGATAAAAACTTTCTTTTTTAAATAGAAATATTTTCCGAAGATTTATGAGGAAAAAAATGCTATTTATTCATTGGAATATTAAACATTGTCCTAAAATTTAGCTATAAAAATTAATTTCTGTAATAAAAAAATCTTTGAGATTTGATTAAAAAAGAAAATTGCTGTAAGATTAAAAATCTATAACAAAAAATTAAATAGAAAAGACAAATTGTCCTAAATATAGCTATAAAGAAAAGTACCATTTTACTTTCTGTAGCATAACATTATTTTAAAAATCTATAAGAAAAATTATTGTAAATGCTTTTTGTTTTGTTTAGGAATGAATGTACATTAAATAGAAAAGACAGAAAATAAGAAACGATTTACAAGAAAAATTCTTACAAGTGAAATTAAGCTAACAAAAAAACTATTTAACTCATCATATATATATAAGTTGATGAAACATTGAAAGAATTTCTTCCTATCAATACACACAATGGCCTGTATCTACCAAAAATTATCATTTGGACTAAAAACAGCAGCAACTATTTCCCATCAAATTATGGATAATCTTATTGGTGAAATTCAGGTGTTTGCTGTATATGTAGATGATATTATTATGACCTAGGCATCTGTTAAAGAACTATACCACTGGTTGGATGCAGTATTTTTTAGATCTCACAAATTTGGTTTTCATCTATGAAAACAAAATGTACAATCTTTTTATGGCATCCAACAAATATCTCATTTAACCTACGGCCCATGGGCCATATCTGTCCTGTGAAGTCATTTTGAGCAGCCTGCGAGCAAATATAGGGATACTATGCTTAGCTTCTTTTTTTTATTTTTTTAATTGTGTCTTTTTAATAGGTCCAAAAGATGCCTTGATTGAAATAAATTGTGACTAAATTGAGTTCTTCGATTACTAATTGGCATCCTTGGTTAAGCACAAATGATTTCCTCGCAGGCCTTATTCACTGATTTGAGTCAAAATATAATTGAATGTATTTAAATGGTTAATTCCCATATTTCAAGCTTTCTATAACATTTATCTGGTCCACCATATACACTGGAATATGCGATCCGGCCCACAGAAACAAAAAGGTTGATGACCCCTGATCTAGATCAAGCCAATATAGCAAGCGATACCAACTTCCCACAAATGCAGTCATTCCTGGGATTAATCAGTTTTTACAGTACAAGAATACCTTGAATAATGCAGATTTTGATATAGTACAGTTGTGCTGTACAAATTAATGTAACTAAATATAAGCTGGAAAAAAAACACCTTACATTATAATAAGACCTTGAACAGTGTTGAAAATTTTGGAATGAATTAACCACACTAATCAAGGTATACCTGTATATTTCTTAAAAAGCATAATCTGCAAATCCCACCAAATCAGTTACTGGCGAAAGATGCCAAGTCTTCCAGGAAGTAAAAGAACTATTACCATCTACACTGCTGTTAATTCCATATAACCTAAAGCTGGACATAATTGTAACAGCAGATGCATTGAGTTATAGCATTGGTGTTGTGATTTCCCATTTTTTCCCCGATGGAAGTGAAAAATCTATTGTATGTTTATCTTGTACACTCATTCAGAGAATTAGTCGAAATGAGAAAGAAGGACTAGCAATCACATTTTCTGTAAATAAATTGCATAAAATGCTCTATGGTTGCAATTTCACTCTACTCTACTCACTGACCACAAGTCTACACAGCAAACACTGAAGATAGGAGAGACAACTCTACTTGGCTGCAAACTTCAAAATTAAGTACAAATCTACTATAACTTTTGGTCAATCAGATGCTCTGTTATGCCTACTGATATATCTGGAAATGACGACAGTAATTATACCTATAGCAGTTGAAGATCATGATCGATATGTTTTTATGAATGTTGATCATTTAAAAAAAGGCAATTCATCAAGATTCATAATTACTGTAATTTATACATTATTTTCAAGGCAGTTAGCCCCATCTTATATCCAGCCCTGTCGTCTGGGGCCTAGAATACACTGACTGCATCCCCTGCATAGGCGCCACCTGGTTTTGCACCAAAGTCGCAAGACTCTAGTTAAGGAAAAATAACCTTTCACCAAAGTTGCAAGACTCTAATTAAAAAAAAAATAACTGTTCACCAAAGTAGCAAGACACTATTTTGGGGATTTTAAACTGATTTCGGCATTAAATGACCCATCAAGAGTTGATATGCCACTAAACAAATCAATCGATCAATCAAAACCAACTTATTCCTTTCAATGATCTCAAGGTTTTACTAACAGCAAAATTCCTGTCCCTTGATGTTTGGAGAGTGTCATGAGTGTCTAACATTGATCATCTTGAGGATGTTGCCTGAAACCGTATCAACTGGATGGAAACTGCAAAAATGTTAGCGAAGATAATTAGTGGTGGCCATTCCTCGATAACCCATGACAACAAGTAGTCATAGATTTTGCAGGACCATTTAAAATTTTTCTTAATACTGATGCATTTTCAAAATGGCCAAAAATTCTTATGCCAAATACTTCAGCAATACAAAAAGCTTAGTTTTATTAGTAGAATGCAAAGCAACATGCCAAGTTTCTAGCCTATCATCTTCAGTCAAAGGAAAAAGCTGGATATTTTGTGGTACATTAAAAAAAGGGCTCTTGAGAAAGCAAAGGGCCATGCTCATGTGAGAACCAAATAATTTATGGAATAATAAAAATACCTCCTTTGAAAACTTCAGATAACCTCAAAAATATTCTATTATAAATAGTTTCTTTTTAAAAATTTTAATCTAATAATTTCTTTTTAAATTATTGATGTACTGTACTGCTTTTCCATAATAATTTTGAAACTATAAGGAATGAATACTAAGTCACTAGTTTATAAATAAGACTGATCCTGTTTTTTGTCTTGGTTTCAAATCAATTTCCCTATTCAATGAGTTTGTGATAATGACTCTATCCATTCAGCACATAAAGCTTCAATTGTCTTTTTTCCCAGTTGAGTCAAATTTGTAACAAAAGACTTAAATGTGTTTGTAATTATGAATGGAGAAAAGGTGAATGAACCTTATTGTTGTAATTTTGCATAAATAAGGGGATTTTATATGAGTTTAAAATAGCTTAGAAAGTTTTTTTAATTTTGTGGGGATTTAAGTACCAGTGAAAGGTAAAGTTAGAGGGGAACAAGGAAAAAATTAATGAAAATAGATATTTAAGGATTGTCTAACTGAAATGTATGGGAAAGAAGTATTGATGGTTGATTGAGTAACTTGATAGAAAACTAAATTATTAGTTACTGAAGTGTATTTTTCAGAAATCGAACTGGTAATGTTCAATAAGGGTTGCCAGGATACTGCTTTGAAAAGCTTCTGGAAATATGGAAGATGTGTATAGAAAACAGATATTTGAAGTGAAAATGGAAAGTTCTCTTGATGTAATTT
>VCCN01005929.1:1362041-1376730 GCA_006491835.1 Architeuthis dux | reverse complement strand
TTTTGTTTTTAGCTTCTAAATCTTAAGAACAAAACTTCTCTTTTAATTTTGTGTCAATTCTACCTTTTTTTTCTTATCAGAATTGATCCTTTAAAAACCTTCTGAAAATGTTCCCATCAACAGGAAAACACACATTTTAAAATTATTATTGTCTCGGCATCTTAATTGCATATTAAGATCTCATAAGCCTTTGACATGCAGGCCGAGTCTTGAATTCCATTATGTCTAACATCCATTTTATCCAGCTCAGTGGTCATTGTTCTGAACAAAATGAGAAAAATTATTTTTAGCCTTCTTGGTTTCCTTGTATCTGCAGATGTCAAATCTCAGTTTTGACTTTAATTATATCTTGGCTTGAATACATACCCAAACCAATAAATCCATCTGCATTTTTGTACTGACATTCCAGTAAAAAAATATTTTTATGAAAATGCTTTATATTTTGTGTTGCAAATGAATCATGTAGAATTATTTTTTTTAAGAAATTGTAAGATTTTCTTCAAATTTAATGTATCAATAATATATAAAAACTATAATTTTTCAACTTTAATTCTTGAGATGTTTTCTTTTTCTTGTTTGCAAAAGCAAATAGAATGGTACAATTACATCAGACATCTATTGTCAGCAGTTAGAGCATATAAACGTTGCTTTGAATGAAACAAGGCCCAGTTTGATCAATTACAAAGGTGTGATGTTTCATATCCATCATGATAATACATGGCCTTTATGCAGCAAAGATCACAAGAAAGGATTGAAGACCTTGGCTGGGAAAAAATCCCACACACTCCTTATCCCCCTGATCTTGCTCCATCTGATTAACACATATTCCAGAGTTTACAGACTGGAAAGGTTCTGAAAAATATTGCTTGGGATTCGTCCAGCGAGCTCAGGATTCGTCCTGTGACCAAAGTTCAGCATAACCAGAATTCATCCGGGGACAATGTCGAGCCTGCCCTAATGTCTTTGTGACATTAGTCGCAGGGACTAGGGAGATTTTTAGAACTGCCTGCACGTACACGTGCAGGGACCCCACACTAAAATCTACCTTGTATCAAATTTGCCCTCGTGGGGAGGCAAATAAACAAATACTCCTTAAAACACATGAAGAGGTGGAAAGTTTAAACTACTCTCTCTACATTATTTTCCTCCAAACCAAAAATGTTATTCTAAATCTTGTGAATTGTTAGAAGCTAGTTACTGATAATGATGAAAGCTACATTAATGAATAAATTCTAATTAAACGTGAATCTTTATATTCTTTTATGACCCTATATTCTGATATTTAAGATGACCTGATAGAATTCAGTTTGAAATCGTTAGTTTAATTAAGAATGTTATTCATTTCATAATCTTTTTGTATATGCACTTCAAATGATTTGGACATTTCAGATGACCTGATAGAATTCAGTTTGAAATCCTTAGTTTAATTAAGAATGTTATACATTTCATAATCTTTTTGTATATGCACTTCAAATGATTTGGTTTATACACTTAGAAATCGTATTTGTTGTTATCTTTCAATTTATTTACATTGACATTTTTTCTTTGCAGGATACATTTACTTCTTTTATAAATTCAATAAAAGGTAAGTATTTTAATATTTTGGTTTTGAGTAAATGAGAAATGCTTTTAACATTTTAACCATTTAAAAATGTATTTTCATTCCCTTTCTCTGCTTGTGAGTTCATTGTTTTTTGTGTTGGTTTTACATTGTTATAAACTGGAATTAAACCTTTAACTAACATGGGGCCAATGTTCCCTCTAATGTTTTGTAGTCCATATGCACAAAGATTATATTTTGTGCAAATTCTTTTCCTGTGACAAAAGTATGTATGCACTTTTGAATTCGACATAGTGAATTAATATTTTTTCAATAATAACTCTGTAAGTTATCTACAGAATTTGAAATCTTTTGTGCGCACATTAATTTCCTTTGTGTGCTGGTTGCAAAAATGCTTTGCTCATGCGCACATGCACAGCTTAGAAAGAACTATGCATGGGGCTTATCACATTTAGTGAAAAGAACATTTTTAAATAATATGTAGAGATTGAAATTTAATCAATTATTAATTCTAATTTGATACTTTTAGAAAGAAACTGGTTCAAGGTAAATGCAGATGGAAAAAATTAACTTTCTAGGTTAATTAGAATGAAAATTATACTCATTTTGAAATGCAATTGATTTTTTTTTTTTTAAGCAACTCAATCTGTAATACAAATTATTTGTGAAAAATAAGACAACAAACATCTGATATCACTTATCAAATTACCCAGTTTGGCTCTAGCAAATGAAAAATGGTAAAATGCTAGAAAATCAGCATTTCATATACATTCACTGCATACTCTATATCAACCAAAAAAGGGAGCTCATCATTAGCCTGAAATTTTAATATGAGTGAAAAAAATAGAATTGATCTCTACAGTAACATAAGTTTTATTGATTTTGTACAGTAATTTGGTAGATAGAGCAATTAACGAGACAAGACTGACTAAAAACTCATATTTTCTTTTCGTTCATGATATTTACAATTAATCTGAAAAGTTCTAATTTTGCTCTCAAACTGTAGAAGTTGTTTTTTATAAGTCATAAGTGTAATGTTAGGCCACACAGTAAACATGGAGAAACTATATCGTTACAAAGAAATCAATTTTATTGAAAGTGCTGGAAAAAATGTCTAGAAACAGTTCTCAGTAATTAAGTTTCAATTGTTTATTGACATATGCATATTTTGCAACACCACTAACTGTCCAAATTTAATAGTCTCCTTCTCTGATAACAGTTTATAAACACCTTCTCCCTGTCATCTAAACCTAAGCAGTCAATTGGTCTGTGACCTTGCCAAGTTTGAAATCACACTACTCTTGCTTTTTTTTTTTTAGTGACACGCAGAAGGTCCTGGGTTCGAATCCCGGTATGAGCGAAGAGTGTGGAAAACTCTTCATTAGGACAAATTTCCCTGTGCACTCAGCAGCTAATTGAGTACACTATGTGATTAGGGTGGAGTTATCCTTTCGGTGGACTTGCATCCTGCCAAGGGGGTGGTCATAAAAACTTGTAAGAATAATGTCCTGGTCTCAACCAGACTTGAAACTTGCAAGGATCACTAAGCAGACGATTGCAACAGAAACCGGGTCTTCGTCACCGGGTGTATACTCCATTGGGAGTTGTCTCTTAAGAGACGGACACTTTACTTTGCTAGAAATAAGAAAGATTTAATACAACACCATTTTTGCATTAGATCAATTCATTGCTTCTATAAGTATATCTTTGTATAATGTTACAGTGTATATACTGCTTAGTTTGACACAAGGCCACAGTAGTGAGTATTCAACTCATTACAGTAGTATTGGTCAGTATCACAAGCTTGCTAACCATTACTACTCTGCTTGTGAAACTAGAGATTTAATGAAATTACTGAACTCTTCAGGGATTTCACAAAGTCTATAGGGATTTCACAAAATCACTAGTTTCACAATCATACAGTAACATGTATATGATTAAGCTATTCTCTGTTTTAAACACTTTGTACTTGAAATTTTGCAATCTTATATTTATCAGTTTGATACATTTTTCTCAAATTTTATTTATATTTTTATAAATGCACAGAGCACATTTCTTTCCTAGAGAAACCATAATTTCCTTTCTATAATAATGAATTTTGGCCACAGTTACTTTTGTATGAATTCTGATATAATTAGAAACTGTCAACCAAAACTGTCAACATAGGTTTCTTCAGTTTTCTAGTTGGTCCAGTTGGCTGGCTATGTATTATATTATATACATTATATATATATATGTGTGTGTGTATATTATATACAGGCCGCACCAATGAAGCTAGAGGACTGAAAATTTCAACATTCCTTATGTCTAGAAAAATGTTTGGGGGGAGTTCAATTTGCAATGTAAGTTTATGTTAAATTGATCCCTTAGTTTATGTCCGCTTGTTTTTTTTTTTATAATTCAGACTTTTTTAGTGATCACAGCCCAACAAAATGTGAGAGAAGTAACTTATTCATTGATCACCCCTTTTTCCAATTTTTTAATTGATCACCCCCAACATGGCATACTGCAAACAGACATTGGTTGCATGACGGTTTCTATTGAGTGACTAACAAGACCAGTTCTATTTTCTTTGGTTTCCTATTCAAGTTGATTGACAGGCAGATTACAAATTGTTGCTTTTGGTTTCTTAGCATCAGAATAGTGGATTCCTGTTGTTTTATCTTTTATCTGCTTTCTGTAAAATTGTAAAACTTGAGTCATGTATTGAATACAAGGTATTGATGCTCCTGTGGATGGAACATTTCTGGAGATGATTGCATGAAACTGACAAAACAGCTGTAACAGTTACCTGCTTTCAAATTCTTATTTCTTTTTTCATTGAATCTACAAAATACACACGGAGACGGTTCTGAAAAATGCACTGGGTATATATTGAAGTAAAAGTTTACTCATCTTTAACAGAGAAGAGCAATGTCTTTAAATATATATTGACCTCTTTAGTGAGATAATTTTCTAAAATCAAAATGTTCATTTTGTGCTTTGGTAACTTTAAAAAAAAAATAATAATAAACACTGCTCTAAAGGAATAATCCCCCAAACTTTAGGCATAAATTATTTCATGTTGAGATTTATAACAATTTTTTGACAATAATTTAGTAATCAAACTCTTTTGCAAATAAATGAATTGCATTATTGTTATATGATAATTATAATGACATTTATTAGTTGAGAATCTATATTTGCCTGGCGCCGGTGTGAGCAGCTGCCAAACAAGCAGCCTAAATCTTAAATCGACGCCATTTTGATTTTGCAGAATTATCACACTGAAAAGGCTAATAGATATTCTAAGACAATCGGATATTTGTTATGGACTTCAAATCTTGTTTAGTCTTCTTTTTACAGATGACTTTATTTTTTGACTTACAATCTTCACAGCACTATGATCGAAAGCAGATCCCTTTGTTATTTTGAATTATATTTTTAAAATATCTTTCTCAGCCAAAATGCCTGGAATATATGCAAGTCATGGGTTATCCAAGTATTGTAAATCCTTATTACATTTTTTGGCTACTATTAACTTTCATCATTTTTGTTGCTTTTTATCACAACTAAACTCAGGCGGGTTTCCCTTCGGCAGTGAGTAAATAAATTAACAGCACGGATTGGAATAAAGAATAAGATCCTGCAACAAAAATTAAGATGAAAGTAAATAGTAGCAAAAAGG
Organism: Architeuthis dux; assembly: GCA_006491835.1. Classification (NCBI taxonomy): domain Eukaryota; kingdom Metazoa; phylum Mollusca; class Cephalopoda; order Oegopsida; family Architeuthidae; genus Architeuthis; species Architeuthis dux. Next base: position 1,371,502 of record VCCN01005929.1, on the reverse strand, counting down.
TTTTTAGAAGTCATGGGTTTCCTTTGAAAACATGCCAAAATTCCCTGCCATTATCTCTTCACATTTCCATTTAAAATTCCCTGCCATTATCTCTTCACATTTCCATTCAAAATTCCCTGCCATTATCTCTTCACATTCCCATTCAAAATTCCCTGCCATTATCTCTTCACATTTCCATTCTAAATTCCCTGCCATTATCTCTTCACATTTCCATTCAAAATTCCCTGCCATTATCTCTTCACATTCCCATCCAAAATTCCTATTACTAAATCCAATATGCAACATTATGTATGACTATTTATACAACCTGAAAATTCAATTCTTTGGAATCAATGTCTAAAATTTCATAAAACTTTGCACACAGATTTTACAAACTATATAGAAAATCACACATCTAGAGCTGAAAACCTGCCCAACGGTTTTCCAGCTAGTTCCTGCGGAAGTTCAAAATGGGATCTTTGAACCTAATGAGTGGTCAAAACTTTTTTTTTCAGGTTTACCTTAATTCTATAACACTCCAAGGCTACAATGCACCATTTTTGCTACTTAGAGGTCACGTATGGATAAATGGAATCAGACTTTTAGTATTATTTAGAGGGATAGATACATAGAAATCAGATCATTATTATCAGGGAGAGCGCGAACACAGACCTCACTTTTTTTTATTTATTTTTTTTTATTTAAAAAAATTAATTTTCAAAGTCTGATGTGCGAAAAAGTAACTCCACATAGTTTTTGGCCTCCCTGGAAGTCCCAAACCACTCTGACAAAGCTGTGCCAAGCTCCTTTCTCCTTCCTAGTGAGCTTCTTGAGGAATTCATTGCACTCCAGGATCTCCTTGATCTGTGGTCTGACAAAGACACCAGCTTACACCTTTGCCTCAGACTACTCCATGGCGGCATCTGCTGAGTTGTGCAAAGCCTACCAGGTATATTTCGACATGCCTATTGGGGATTGAGACATTCTGGGCACCTCATTTCATCTGCAATACAACAGTGTCAAGAAGACCTTGCTAGACACCTTGAAGTATGATGAGTACGGCTGGGGAGGTCATCAGAGACTTCAAAATGGTGGCATTCCTGATGGGTCTCCAAGGCAGTTTTACCAAGTGTCCCTGCCATCTTTGCCTTAGGGACACCATGGCGCATTATCAAAGGCAGGACTGGATACAGCCTCCTGAATTCTATGTGGGGATGAACAACGTCACTGGTTGACCCCTGGAAAGTGTTGATGCCACTACTGCACATAAAATTAGGCCTTATGAAACCATTTGTCACAGCTCTAGATAAAGAGTTTGCAGCCTTCAAGTACCTTCCCTAAATTGTCAGTATCAAAATAGGTAATTAAAAAATATCAATGTTCTGATCACAAAAGCAAAGTTTGAAGGGAATAATAGCCATTTTCAATACTTTTTAGACATTTTAGATATCAATCAGAAAATAACATTTATTATCCAAGAACAAAAAAAGTAAAATGAAGTTTTATTAAATTTTTATCATCATTCTAATTTTAGTTGTTTTTACACAACTTATTAATTCGGGCCACTGTTTCCATGGCAACAAAGTGTTTGATTCTCACCGAGGGCTTACTCTTTATTTCTGATTGAGCTGTTGTTCGTTGCCATGGAAACAGTGGCCCAAATTAATAAGTTATATAAACACAACTAATATTAGGATGAAGGTAAAAACTAGTCAAATTTAATAAAAGTGGTGTTACAATACTTCATCCAATAATAATAAAGATTGATTTATAAAAAAAAGACTACTAGGTCTCATATGTAAAACAAGATATGGCACAGAGAGTCGGTTGTAGGGAGTGAGTTTATAAGTGTAAATCAGCTTCTGCTGATCCATGAAGTATTTGTGGCTGATTGGTAAAAGCAACTCTGCGTAAACTAGTCTCCCTCTGGCAATGAGTGTGGGAGTTCGATTCTCACTGAAGGCTTACTCTTTATTTCCGATTGCACTGTTGTTCGTTGCCATGGAAATAGTGGCCCAACAAATTTAATAGAAGTGGTGCATTACAATACTTCATCCAATAATAATAAAGATTGATTTATAAAAACGAAGTTGCACAGTATTATAGCTCTGATAGTACTCTCTATTCTTTTCTTAATAATACTGGGATATGCTTGCTTGCTTTAATATTTTTTGTATATTTTTAATTCTTTTTACTAGAAAACTGACCAGTTCTTTCTTCCAAATGATCAGTTTTGTTCTTGTCAAATATACGGCCAGTATGAATAACTACAAAATGCATTCCATGAGAAGCACAATTTATGCTCAAGTATTAGTTTACACTTCTCTTCCATCATGTTGTCATCTTTATAACAAAGGGTCATGTATCTCTGAAATACCAAGATATCCTTTAAAAAGGTTTTGTGGCGAAAACTGTTTTGTAAAAACCCTCACATACTACAGACCAGTACTATGATGAATAAAATAAATATATAATTGTGTCAAAACTCTAAGTGTCTGTCTACCATTTCAAATGTCCACTTCTTTCGCTGCTGAATGTTGAATGGTTTATGGAGTGGCTTTCTTCTGGCTGCTCTGCCATAATAGCCAATGTGATGAATAGACCATATTGCAATTCTTGGAGCTGATTCGGATACACTTTGCCACCTTGCTACATGGATTATTATAAAATTCCCCATCTCATGGCACACAGAAACCTTTCTGATGACCCGGGTCAACCTCAGCGAGACTCATTCTACCTCTGCAAACAAAATTGGGAGATCTATAAGTATTCACTTGTGTTTATCTTTCCATATATTTGTCCACACAATATCTCCAAAAGTTCTCAATGAAATTTTGTGGAAGGTTGGGAAATGGGCTACAGAAAAAGTGATTAGATTTGGGGGTGGATCCATGTACAGTTATCACCCCAGCATCATAGTTATATGACCACTGTTGTCAATTGAAACATCCTCTAGGTGGACTTTAAGTTTGATTGAAAAAGTTTATTTGTCCATCAAAATTAGCTTGTCTATCGGTCGGTTTCCAGCTAGTATGTATATGTATATTGAACAGAAAGTAAGGGTTCAGTTTAGCATTAAAGTTACATTGTAAATAGACCCCCCACCCCCTCCCCGTCTTCTAAAAACCTTAAAAAATATTTGTTCTCAAAACTTTTTACTTTAAAAAAGAGCTTTTAAAAAATTCCTCTAGGTCCATTGAGTACACATGAATATTGTGTGCCAACTGCACCAATGTTGGGGGGGACACAGTGACAAACAGATTTTATATATTCAAATTATTCTTCAGACAATTGAACTCCTTCTTGTTATTTATGTTGTAAACACGTTTCAGCCAATCAATAACAAGGAGTTCAATCGTCCGAAGAACCATTTGAATATTAATGACCCTTCCCTAAACTATAGAAAAAAGATTTTATATATATATTTGTGTGCATATCAGCAAAATTAGCTTAATTTTTTTTTTAAATTTAAATACTTATAACTGAGTAAATTTTATTGAGCTGGGTGATGTGTGCTAAAAAAAAATTAGGTATGATTATATAGAGCATGTAAGCAGTAGTTGGTATCCAAACTCTACTATGGTCAAAAAAGCTATCATTTTTGTATACATGAAAATCTAGCTAGAAAGCTTACATTCATTAATATGGAATAATGCCCACCTTTCCCACAGATACAGTGTTAAATTCTGAAGAAGCTACCAGCAGAAATGTCATTATAGCTAGTTTATTTTGTTATTGTTCTTGATTTCATCCCTATTTAAAATGGATTTTTATTTCTGTCTAGTGTGTGTGAATAAATTCTGGCTTACTGTATTTGTTCATTGTAAGCTGAGAAAACATTCTCATGGATTGATTGGGCTATGTTTACTTTACTTTTCAGATAAAAGAAAGATGAAAATGTGTTCTTCTATGAAGTGACATGATAGTAATATGAACATGTTTAAGATAAAAGATTGGCTTTCAAAACAACCAGCCATTTACTTATGCTGAACTTGGACTTGCGCGCACTTCATAACCTAATTTACAATTCGAGCTTCACTATCATTTATTGACCATTTTATTCTTTTTTTTTTTAACATTTCTTCTAGAATGTAATAGATAGGGTTTATAAAATTATTTCAAGATCACTTGTTTAAAAACGTGTATATGCATTCATGTATGTCTTGAATATATAAACAGTTTTATTGATGAAATAGAGAAAGACTTCAGTTTCACTGAGTGCACTTAATTGTTTTGCCAATGTTAGAGATTATCAGCTTGATTATATTGTGTATCTAAATCCACCCAGTTTAACTTACAAGTATAGGTGAAGCTCCTACTTTGTCCACTCCTACTCCTATTCAATTGTTCCCAGATTGGACAAAGCTCCCAGATTGTCCATTTTCTCGAAACCCAAAATAGGAGCTTCACCTGTATTTCTATTAGCTCTAATTTGATCAGGTAAAAGCTTTTAGAATGTGAACTACACATTTTTGTCCTACTAAAAAGTATTTTGCTATACGTTGTTTGAATTGTGTGTGGGGGGGGTGTATATATAATATATATATATATATATCTCCTTGTAGACCTTAGTTATGATCCAAAGAGAGCGGATAATACAAAAGTAGAGCGGATATTTGTGGGAATAAATTTTAATGGTTCATTACAAGCGGTACTGCCGGTTTCAGATATAGATTTTCACAATGAACCTTTCATTGTGAAAATCTATATGTGAAACCGGCAGTACCGCTTGTAATGAACCATTAAGATTTATTCATATAGTCTGTAGAAACTTTTTGGTTTTCTCGTAACTGTTTAAAAATAATGCATGACAAATCTCCCGCTATGCCTTCCCCATTCTGAAAAACGTCTGATATCCCGCTTGCTATATACCAGCCCCCATCAATGTACTGTCTATATATATGTACGTAGAAAAAAAAAAGGAAAAAAATTTTGGGTTTGTTCATTTTGAATTAACTACTATTTCTGTAAATGTTATATTATAATTAATGTAGATCACACTTAATATAGGGGATCATCAGTTGTCTTTCCAATGGACCTGTTTCAGGGAATAAGATTCAGCTCATCATGGTACACATTAGATGGCCCTATCCTTCATGAAATTTAACTCTTTACCTATGAAAACATTTTGGTGTGTTATATTTTCATGGTGCATGCACTGGTCTTTGTCATGACTCAGTCTTTAATTGACACTGACACTCACCATTACCACCAATAAAGAGGGAAATAAATGGCACATGACTATAATCTTGAGATATCAGACACCCGATTGAATAAAGAAGAGAATGAAATGTACATTTGGAGGTCTTAGTATGCAAAGACCTAAGGATCTAACTGCTGAATCAATTTTCGCTCTGCTCTTTAAAGACAAAAGTCACATTTTCTCAAACTGTCTTTCTTTGTCTATCCACCACATTTCTTTTATTATTTCTCAGCTGAATAACAAAAATGCATTTATCAGCACTCATTGCAATTGATATTTATTTTGTTACTAATTAATAGAAAGTCCAAGGCCAAAACAATCACTTTCTTTGCGGTTTTGTCCTCTTTAACAACATCTAATCTCAATATCTCAAATACAAAGTTGAGATTGACACAACACTCACTGTTTTGAATTTTGGTGTGTCTGTCTCTTCCATTGGTTTTAGGAAGATTTTGCTTACAGCCTCTTGAATTTTAATTTACTGATTTTAAGATACATCAAATAAATTGTGTTCAATAATCATTGTGATATGACATTGATTCACAATTATCATTTGAAACACAATTATTAGTGATGATTATTAGAAACCATCACCAAAACTGTCAAAGGTTTCCTCAGTTTTTAAGTTGGTCTGGCTGGTTATGTATCACATGTCCAGACCGCACCAATGGAGATAGTGCTGAAAATTTACTCTTATCTAGAAAAAACTTTCTTTTTTTTAATTTTTTTATTACCCCCGCTACTCAACAGACCCAAATCCGACAAGACAAGGACAAAGAAACCCCCAAATCCTACATTATAAGGGTTATCACCTTTGAAATTAAAAAAACCTTCTGTTTACCCCATCACATTCGGATATTACACCTGAAGAAGGCCAAAGAATGGATCAGCCAAAACATCATGTTAGCAACACTAACAAGAAGTTCAATCGTCTGAAGAACTATTTGAAAACTAACTTACAGTCAACATATATGTTTATGACAAAATACTGGCATCCCCAACCCCCTCCATCCGATATAGCACAATGTAAGGCAGGTGGGTTGTGGACCCCAACATTTTTGCCTATATTATCGCCCACTCGTCCAGAAAACTGCAAATAAAAACAGATTTCTAACGTAAGCCAGGAAAGCACTGTAGCGAGGGATGTTTCTAATTAGCAATTTCTTTGAACTCCGCTGTTTAACTATTAGCTTTGTCACACTTGGTAGGTTTTAAATGTTGCCATTTTCCGTTTGAAGTTTGTCTGTCAGGTACTCAACAGCAATAAACCTCAAATGACTATAACAATTGTATTTTTAATTCTTTCACAAGGTGTCCAATCATTAGAGATATGTGTTGAAAATTTTTCTTGTACTGTGAACTCTTGTCTTAGCGTTTCTGGAACTATTTAATTTGCAAAAGTCATTTGATGTAAATATTTTGTTTTTAAATACAGAAATTTGGTATACTTACTGTAGTTATTTTGGTGGTATTTTTAAAATAAAAAAAGCAGGCATTAAAGAATGCCTTTGTTTATTTGTTCATATCTCCTTTAGTTTTTATGTTTGCTGTTTTTCACCTATCGCCCGCTCTTGGATATCGTCCATACCCATCCCGCAGTTATTACAGCGGCTTTCTTGGACCCCCAACGCCCGCATTATAACAGGAGGACTACTGTAGTACATGTCTTCAAAAGCAGACAGAATAATAAAGGTTATTATTGATACATATGTGTGTAGCTTTATTTGTGCATGCTTGATTTTTGAAAATTCAGACTTTTTAAGTGATCACTGCTCAACAAAAGGCGAGACAAGTAACTTATTCATTAATCACCCCTTTTTTTTTTAATTGATCATGCCCCAACACAGCTTGCTGCCAAAAGACGTTGGTCACATGACAGTTTCTATTGAGTGACTAACCCGACCTGTGTTATCTATGAATCATCAACCATTTTACTTTTGTATTTTAGTAAAAGATTATAAATCCACTTTAGATTAGATATTTTATAATTATATCATCTCATTCTAGTCTATTCTATTTAATTTTGAATTTTCTATCTGATGTGCAACCATTCATACAGATGTAATGTATTTTTTTTTAAATTTACAGCCATAGAACATTACTAGTTGTATTATTACTTAACATAAACTATTTTGAGTTTTTGACTAGTATTTAAATAGTACACCATTGATAATTCCTTATAATACATATAAGCAAGAAAGAACGGTTTAGAAAGATGGCTTTCATTTCTTTACACAAATAAATGATGGTTTCTATTTTGGTCTTACTGAATCTCTATTCTTTCTTTGAACATAAACATTATGAATCTTAGAATTCTTTAACTTCTATTTACAGTATTCCATGAACACAGTCTTCAGTCTCTTTTCGTCAAGGTTTTTTCAGATACTTGTACAGTACACAGTATTTTTGTGCTGAGTACTCAGTAAGGACGTGATTTATTGTCAGTGGCCTTAGACAAATAGATAACACAGGTCGGGTTAGTCACTCAATAGAAACTGTTATGTGACCAACGTCTTTTGGCAGCAAGCCGTGTTGGGGCATGATCAATTTAAAAAAATTGGAAAAAGGGGTGATTAATGAATAAGTTACTTGTCTTGCCTTTTGTTGAGCAGTAATCACTTAAAAAGTCTGAATTTTCAAAAATCAAGCATGAATTCTGCTGGACACAAACTAAGGGACCAATTTAGCATAAACTTACATTGCAAATTGAACCCCCACTAAAAACCTATTTATGGGGGAATTTTCAAAAAACAAACAACTTTTTTTTCTAGACATGAGTAAATGTTGAAATTCCAAGCCCTCTAGCTTCATTGGTGCGGTCTGTACACATGATACATACATAGCCAGCCAGACCCACTAGAAAACTGAAGAAACTCATGTTGATAGTTTCTAATAGTAAATAATTTATCAATATTGTAAAAGTGGCTTTCAGTATCTTCCAATTACTACTTTCATCTTGTTTTCGTCTCTGACTGATACATGCCAATATACATGCCATTTTTTAGTCCAAAGTCCAAATAATGTTGCTTTTTGTTGGTCTGCTCAATCATACACCTGTACAAATTCAACCCAATACTTTAAATCAATAGGAGTGATAACCCTTTAAAGATACATATATAAGAATATTGGGTCATGAATTAACTGCATCATAGTAGATTACTCCTAGATGAACAGCCCTAAGGGATGCTGTTTTTTTTTTTTAATGTTCCAAAGGTTCACAACAAAATAGAATTTAGAAACAATATTGTATAAACAATATGAAAATGGACCTGATAAACAAGATAATAGCAAATTGAATAACATTGTAAGGATATGGTTAAGAAACAGCTTGGTTTACAGCTTCGTAAGATTGACGTGTTTATTAGTTATCAGTATAAATGGCAATATTGCCTCACCCTACATTAAAAAATAAATTTGTATTATAAAATTACTTGTGCATGCAAGTATACATGTGGAACAAATGTTATCACTATCAGAGATGGTAGGAAGGGAAGAGATTGATGTAATGAAATGCACTCTGGTTGTGTGTGTTCGACCATTTTGTGGTATACGTGACCAGAGAGCTATATCGTGTTACCGGGGCTAGAAAGTGGGTCAAGCGGCCGACAAGGTCGGAACAAATCGCTGGCAGTTTAGAATCCGTTAGATCCGAATCCCAGGAGCGACGGGTTGGACCAAAGAGGGCTTGGCTCCCCTGTCCGTTAGGGATGAGGGAGGAGAGAGGAAGAAGAAGCCTTGATTTTTTAATTACTACCATCACTGGTAATGATTCAGCAAAGTGACCACTCGTTTAGAATTTTAACTGAAGCAGAATTCGATGCCCCAAAGTGATCCGCAAACCAGCCCGGAATCAAAGCTATTGACGGGAATAAAGCGAACCCTGATTTTCAATTGAATATACTGAATTCTGTTGTCTTTCTCTCTACCCACATGGGAGAGCCCTTTTCTCTGAGTTTATATCCCTCCGCAGAATGTTCGCTCTCGTAAAGGTACAACCCAACGACGAGACGTCTCCCTTACATCGGCGAAGAAATACTACTGGCCTTATACAACATTGACAACTGTAGTATCTGCATCATTGTTGTCAAATTTGTTGTGATCTCAAGCCCTATTTTTCCACATGAGAACTACCAAAATTGAAATATTTTCAGTTTGTTTTGTTTTGTTGAAACATTGCTGCTTTTCTTCCTTTTATTGAAATATAACTCACATCTTCTTTGGATAATTTTCCTTTTTTAACAACTCTTTTGTGACTTTGTTTCAGAAAGGCTATATATAT
>VCCN01005929.1:1339209-1353648 GCA_006491835.1 Architeuthis dux | reverse complement strand
ATGTGATCTTCCATTTGTATTTAAACACCTTCATTTTTTCATAAAATTAAATTTTACTATGGCAAAAATCACGAACTTTGTAATTGTATTATCTTAAATATTGGAATATAAGAGAAAAGGAGAAAAGATCAAATCCTGGTGAGTGAGGTGTTATATTCTGTGCAGAAGTATATAATTTCATTCACATATTGCTGCAAAAACAGCTGTGCCACCAACAAAGCCTTCATTAGATGATGACCCCAGGGTTCCGGCATGGTTTTCATTATTACCATTAACCCAGGACATCCCAGCAGTACCTTACAATACCACCAGACTTTGTTGGTTTACCATCACAGTGTGGAAATGCCAGTTGAAAATGCAGCCTCATCATATATTTCTTTTTGTATTCTCAACTTTCCAGTCAATGTTCATGAGCCCAGTCATCATGTTTCCAAAAATTATTTGTGTGTAATAAAATAGTTTTAACATTGAATGACTCTAAATACAAACACTGTTTGGCAGGGCCTCTGTAATTATCTCAAAGTTGTTGAGGCAAAGAAACTGTGTCTTTAAACTGTTCTAAAACGTTGTTCCAAAATGTTAGTTCATTTTAAAAGTAATCATCTTTTTCTTATAAAAATCCAAGCAATGCAGAATAATTTTATTAGTTTTAACATAAAGAACTTAGATTATAATTTCTTTTAACATAAAAACATCAAATTATGTCTAAAAACTGAACTACTTGAATAGTGGTGGAGAGCCAGCTTGAACAATGATTCTGTTCCTTCTGCATTCTAAAGAAATGACTCAACTTCTTGAGGTTTTTCACTGATGGTGTATCAATTTCTGATTCAGTATCTTCTTGGAATGTAGAAGCAGACATTCACTCAAATGTGATGTCGTCACTTTGACTATTCATCTATCTCCATATGCTCTGGTTAATGATTATTATCCACTTTCTCTCTAATAGCATTGATTCTCCTGTTTTTCCTTTCTTGAATGCTGCTCAACATAAGATTTTAGGACAGAAGTCTTCTCTTTTAAGTTGCTCAGAATATTATCCTCATTGCTTTTATATTAAAAACTGTCAACCAAAACTGTTACAAAACTGTCAACATGGGTTTCTTCAGTTTTCAAGTCAGTTTCTCCAGTTCTCGAGTCAGTTTCTTCAGTTTTTCGAGTCAGTTTGGCGGGCTGGCTATGTATGTATGACACGTAGAGGCTGCATCACTGGAACTAGAGGGCTGAAATGTTAAACATTTATCCTTATTATGTCTTTAAAAAAAACTTTTTTTTTTGTTTTTTGAAAATCCACCCCATAATAGGTTTTTAGTGGGGGTTCAGTTTGCAATGTAAGTTTATGGTGTATCAATTTCTTTGTGTCTGGCAGTATTCACACATGAAAATTCAGACTTTTTTAGTAATCATTGCCCAACAAAATGCAAGAGAAGTAACTTATTCCTTGGTTACCCATTTTTCCAATTTTATAATTGATCACCCCCCATGGCATGCTGCCAAAAGATGTTGGTCAATGACGGTTTCTATTGAGTGACTAGCCAGACCTGTTTATATTTATGTTGATATCAGTTTCTTACTAGTTATTACCAAGCACTATAATGTAATTTATTTACCAAATTGATTCCATATTCAGACAGAGGGTAAGTTAAATATTATAATATCTGAAAATAAAGAAAGAATCGGTCCATTATTCAAATAATATCACCTAAAATGATTTGAAAACACACCAATCAAAATGATCTAAAAATATTTTCAAAGAGGTGAAATTTGTATGAATGTTTTATTTTGCATTCAAAAAGATACTGGAAAATGGGTAGTTTTTTTAAAAAATACGTAAAAAATACGTAAAAAATAAAGCCCTGGTGAGAAAAATAGTTTTAAAGGAAACTACAATCTACTCTAATAAAGAGCAATGTGATTTTCTTGGTTCGCTGTCCATAACACTTGACTCTTCCACTCAGGTAAAAAGTTTGCTCAGTATTTTTTCTATGAAAAAAAATGTCTGTGAATTTTTTCTGTTGGGATTAATGAGTAGATCATATGAAAAGGAAAAAATAGATCAGAATGCATGTCATATAGCAATGATCAGCAAGGTAATCTTATGGCCGTTGTTAGTGGATTCAATCCTCATTGTATCTCCCACTATTGATGGTCTGATACCAAACTATGCTAAGTTAACAAATCATATGGAAAAAACCAGATCAGGATGCATGTCATATAGCAATGATCAGCAAGCTAAACCTGCTGGCCGTTGGGTTCGATCCTCATTGAATCTACCACCATAGTTCCCTCTAAGATGTGCCTGTGCATGCACACACGTTTTGCAACCAGCGCCCAAAGGAAATTGTGTCCACAAAAGATTTCAAATTCTGTAGATAACTTACTGAGTTTTTATTGAAAAAATATTGATTCCCTATGTTGAATTCAAAAGTGCACACATACTTTTGTCACAGGAAAAAGATTTGCACAACGTAAGATTTTTGCGCCCACTGATTTAAAAAATTAGAAGGAACATTGTCTACCACGATTGATGGTGTGATACAAAACTGCTATGTTAATAAATAATATGGAACAAAAGATAGTTCAGGACGCATTTCATATAGCAATGATCAGAAGCTAATCTTGCTGGCCGTTGTTAGTAGGTTCGATCCTCACCAGATCTTCCAGTATAGATGGTCTGATACCAACTCATGCTAAGTTAATATACTTATATAATGAACAGTGACCGTTTTGGTTTTTTGTCTGCAACACTGGACGGAAGAGTGAGGGATGAAATTTAGCTGATAAAAATACCTCCTTGAAAGTATAGACTCTTTAACCGAAACAAATCCATTATTTTTTTTATTAAAAAGGCGTTTCATAGAAATTCTGATATAACCGTGAATTTCTTTTCATGGTTATTAACTAGTTATTATTAATAAAACTATCTAAGAAATACTGAATCATATTTCCCATTTTGTCAGAAAATCCCTTTTATAAAATAGCTGACTTGACATTTTCTAGCCAAAATATCACTAAATTGCATAAACTTGAAATATAATAAACTTAATTATTTTGAGAGCTTAGATGCTTTCAAAAACTCCAGAGACTCATGTGACTCACTATAGTTAATCTACTTGGCATTTTGTTTGTTTTTTAATTATCTCTAGCTTTATATTAAAGTGGAATCAGATTTTTTAAGGAATCATAATTACTGATACCAGTGTTCAAAGTCCAGTATATCCTGATGGAAGCACTCGCCTTTCCTGCCGAATAGGCTCCCATGTTCTCCTTGAATTTATTAAGATGAGTGTCAAGGATATGGACTTTGAGCGACAGCCTGCAGCACATTTTACTGTAGTTCTTCACCATAGTCTCATCAAGCTCCAAATAGTTTTCGGCCTTGTGATTGCTATGGAAGCCCAAAACCCCTGTGACATAGCTGTACCAAGCTCTTTTCTCCTTCATAGTGAGTTTGTTAAGGAATTCTTTGCATTCCATTGTCTTCTTTATCTGTGGTCCAATAAAGACACCAGCTTTGACATTTTAACTTAGGCAGTACAGCATGGCAGCATCTGCTAAGATGTGTGAGGCCTACAAGGCATATTTCAGTTTGCCTATTAAGGATCGAGACAAATTCTGAGCACCTCATTTCACCTGCAATACAACAGTGTCAAGACCTTGCTAGATGCCTTGAAGTATGATGAGTACAGCTGGGAATGTCAGTTTCCCTGCTATCTTTGCCTTATGAACAACAGGGACACATTGGCGCAGTACCAAACGAAGGACTAGCTACAGCCGCCCGAATTCTATATAGAGATGAACAACATCCTGTTGGAGCCACTGGTTGATCCCCAGAAGGTGTTGATGCCATAAATTTAGGCTTAATGAAACAATTTGTCAAAGCTCTAGATAAGGAATTGCAGCCTTCAAGTACCTTCTTTTAGCTGTCTGTGGCAAAATAGATGAATTAAAAAATAGCCATTTTCTCTACTTTTTAGACATAATCAATTAGAAAATAACACATATTATCCAGGAACAAAAAGGTTTTTTTTAAAAGATGCACAGTGTTATCTGTTGTTCTTGCTTTTATTCAAGAAAAAAAAAACTTTACTTTCAAAAGTAGATGTTTTTAAGAAGAAAATGGTTGTTATCTGTCATTTATTTATTTCTTTTACCCTTTTTCTACTCAGACATCATCATCTGAAGCAATAAAATAGTTATATAGATTATTTGGAAAGGAATATGTAGATGAAGTGGGAATTACGTGATGACACTTGATATAAATTTACTATCTTTTACCCAAATATGTAATATCTTCACAGGATGTTTTCATTCCTGTTCCAAATTTTAATGAAGGATAAGAAAAATAAAGTCTATGAATTAAGAGTTGATATTTCTACCTTGTGTAGATTTAAAAAATATTCCACTGACTTAATATTACAAGGACTTTTTGTTTTTGTTTTTTATAATTCTCTGTTGGTTTGTTTTCATGTGTACAACCTACTTGACACTTTGCTATGGGGTCTTTTGACCACTGAGTCAAGCCCACAAACGTCATCAAATTTAGCTAACATATCTTGAAGAATACCTAAAACTTTCTTGTATAGAAATAAAACCCTTAACAGAAGAAGTAGAAATGGATTTTAAATCAACTTCATTGACAAGCTGGCAATAAATTTGTATTTACTGCTAAAGTTATGATTCTTTAACAAAGCCAGCAAACATTTTAACATTTTTGTATTTGTTCAAAATTAACGGATGAATTTTGTCATCATGCCTAACGTGAACATTCATTGAAATTAACAACTAGTTGAAAACAAAAGTTCAAAGTAGGTAAATAAATATTGCAGACTACCTGAGTTAAGACATCAATTGGTGTCTTGTAATTGATATTTTACTGCAGTACTGATATGCCAGACTTAAAAGTAAACTTTCTATGTGAACTAAATGTCATTTACTTTATTTTTATCCACCTTTTGACATCATACTGATTCCATAACATATAAGCCAAATTCTAATTTACATTTTAACATATATAAATCAATAGCCATTCTAAATTTTAAAATACATAATTTTGAAGAAAAAAAACCCTCTTTTTTTGGAAAGTGACAAAACACTTCAGAATATGAGCCATTAGTGTGATATCATCCCTGTAAAGTTAATTTTTATGCAATTCTTTTGAAATTTTACTTTTTGGGGGGAAATCTGCCTGTACTATATCGATTCTGGAAAGAAGGAAAAGTAGTTGTAGAAAAAAGTCTCGATTTTTCCATTATAATTATTGTAAAACAATGCAACAAAAAGAGAAATGCAACATACTATTAACGTTGTGTTTACAACACAAATACCAAGGAGTTCAATTGTCCGAAGAACCATTTGAATACTATTAACTCATTATGTACAAGAACATTTTTGTTGGAGGTAAATGTAAGATGACTTGTTGAAAGTCTAGTTAGAAATTGATGGCCTTGGGGAAGAATCTACAGAATCATTGCAGTTTGAATTTGAAATTATTGATAGTGAAAGCAGTTGCAGAAGAGATGGTAGACCTCTTGCTCTAACTGAATGATCTAATTTGACCAGTAAATGAAGCAATTCTGATAGACAGCACTGAATTCAAGGGACGAATCTTCCAATTTATCGGTTAGGTTGTTCAACACCTTGATGGCATCCAGTTCATTATTTTACTGTAAAGTTCTCTCTCCAAGAACAGTGTAGAAAGTAACTGGTTCTACATGATTGTGGCAGGGAAAGCCAGGTTTCAGTGTACCATTTCACTACTACAATGGTATCACAAATATATGAAGATGTTAGTAAGATGAAGATTAAACAGATATACGTATGGAGAGTTTTCTAAAGTTCTGTGCATATTTTGAAAGCTCTTTCTAACTTATAACATTAGTATCATTTGTACTCTTGATTATTTTGCCTGTCTTTATATCATACTAGAGTGTTACCAAGCATATCACAGTGTTTTAATGTTGGGAATATACTTTTGCCATTGTCGGTAATATCAGGTTTTGTTATTTTTGGTCATCCATACTTCAGCTGTCCCATGAGACGCTCGTAAATTTAAGCGGGGTTTCATCACTTATGGGTAAGGAAAAGTGACTCCACATGTCATTTGAACTGAATTACAGGCAACAGAAAACCAACTGTAAATAAATGTATTTTTCACTATATTTTAAGTATAAAATAAGTAATTTCTTTTTTTTTTGAATTCCAGTTAAATAATCATGAAATTGACTTATTTTCAGTGAATTCTATTTCAATAACAGCTACTTTATTTTTAGAAGATTTTTAATTACAGAGATTAAATTTTGCTGTCGACAGACATCAATCATGGGGTAGTCAAAGTAATTTTGGATGACAAAAATTAACATGACAAAATATTGTATTAAAAACAGTCTAAAACCTGCTTTAAATACATAAAAGTAAATTTTTTCACGTCAAACTTTATTTTAATTTTATTTCATTTTTATTTATTTTATTAGGGAAACCAGCCTGAGTTTAGTTGTGATAAAAAGCAACATCAATTAAGATGAAGGTAAATAGTGGCAAAATATTAATAATAATGAAAATTTTATTTTCTTGCAATTAAAACTAAAATTTCAAAGAGGATATTTAAATTATTGTAATACATTTTAAAATTTTCATAAAAAGTCCATAATTATTGCAGTCATTTGCAATGTTTTTGGTACCTAACTAGTTGAGATGAGCAAGATATAAATTATATCATTTTATTCAGATATATTTTGAGTTTATGTATGCAAAATATGAAAGCTGTATCTGGTCTACACTCTTAGATATGAATAAAAACATAGTGTGACATGTTTTTGTGCATTACAATCGCTGGCTTTTATATATATATAGTTTTTTTGTTTTTTTTAATCCTTGAGGTTTTGGTTTTTTGACTTAATAGCAAACCAATCAACCCACTTTATCGATCCCCTACTTCATATACAGAGACTCTAAAAACAGTCTAAATCATACTTTAAGTACGCAAAAGTAATTTTGCTTTTTATACCATTTTATTTGGTCTTATTTTGGGGTTACGTAGGCTAAATATGAACGGTGTATCAGGTCTACACTCTTAGATATGAACAAAAACATAGAGTGACATGTTTGGTGTGTTACAAAGTAATGGACACTGAGACTTTTACATATAGAGATTGTTCTCTGTGCTTATAACATTATGTCAAGCAATTTGCCTGTTGTGGCACTTCCCAAACAACCATTGATCTTATAGTTAGTACCATTGATAATATTAGATCATTGTTCATTTTGTGCATTAAAAGTAATGGATCTTTACAAGTTAGTTTTGTTTCTTTCTTATAAATGTTAATAATCTGTGCACATTGGTGGTAATCCTTGATTTATTTATCAATGCTGAAAGTTTATTTTAAAGTATTATATTTTTAATTTACATTTGTATAATATTTTGATACTTTCATTCCTTATCATCTCTCCTCTGTTTATTACATATCCAGCATAGATATCGGAATACATAAACTATTACTTTTTCAACAAAGATGTTGTTTATTGTTTATCATCCATCATATAGCAGAGACATTGCTAATCATACAGTTAGGTTTTTTTCAGCTGTATCTTTACACCATATCACAAGTCTTGCAAATGCTAGACTGACCCCATTAGGTATTTCAGACATGTATTCATAAATGTATAACTCTCATTCATACACACATGCAGATGCAAACTGCTCTTCAGTACGGTGGTATATCTATGCTCTAATACCTAAAGATGATTAAAGAATATAGCAATTGAAATACTGTGAATTTGAAACAAAGAAATACTAAATATCAAAAGTAGATATCTAAATACTATTTTTATTCATATTTATTTTTAAAAAAGTATATTTTTCACATTTTTCTTTTGAGAACACATTTTAACAATTTACAGAAATTCTACTTTTCTACTTAAATTTGGTAAGTTATATTTGTATTGAAGCATAAATGGTAAAATAACTTGTACATGGAATTATTAATTTTTTTGTATATTATTCTTTTCTCATAAAGTAACTAAAACAAAATGTTTTGGATTGAATTACAATAATTTCCTTTATTATGATTAAGCATGAATCAGAATTGATAGAAATGGTTTGATCAATGAATTATAATTTTCTTTAATATGATTAAGCATGAATCAGAATTGATAGAAATGGTTTGATCAATGAATTATAATTTTCTTTATTATGATTAAGCATGAATCAGAATTGATAGAAATAGTTTGATCATTGAATTATAATTTTCTTTAATATGATTAAGCATGAATCAGAATTGATAGAAATTCTAAAGGGAAAAATCTCTTCAACCTCAAAGACCTCTTTTATTACTTATTACTATGGCAACATTGTTATGTTTATCTGGAACTTTTTTTAATTTCCAATTTTGTCTTGCAGATTATAAAATCAAACAGTAAACTAGTGTCCTCTTGGTGGTCAATGGAGACACCTGGACCTAGAGAAGAAGGTATGAGTGAGCTCTCATCATTACTGTCCAAGAAAGGAAAAGCAGATGAGAAATCACAAATTCAACTGTAAGTTTATTTTCATCTATTTTCATCTATTTTATCAACTAAATATTTTATCTTCTTTTTATTTGTAAATCTTTTGATTTGAAGCCAACAAAAAAGAAAAAAACTAAATCTGAGATGGCCTAACTCTAGCCGACTACCAGTAGTAGATATGCATGTCAAATATTTGAGAGATTTAAGAGTCATCCAATTGAGCTTGAGGTTATATAATCCATATTCACTATTTTATTTTGTGATGTGCAACTAACATGGTAGAATAAGTTTTATCTTGAATTCTATACAATTTCTTCTGAAAGTTTGACTAGAATGTCAAATAAAGACTGAGCAACAGGGGTCAAGTCAGGAATTAAGTGTCATTTTCAGTCAGGTTAGAGAAAAACTCTAACATATTTCATTTGTATCTTTATTAGTATAATAGTAAATGTATCATCTTAGAAACCTTGTCCACCAGACAATCTTTCAATCATAAGGGATGACGGTAAATTTGAAAATCATGCTTGTAGATAATCAATATTTGATAAGCAAACAAGAATTGTGATTCCTTTTGTTCATATTTTAATTATTCACACTATCTCTAGAATATTATGAATGGAATTGACTTTTGTTGCTTATTTTTAGGAGTACATAACTAAATAGAATAAGGACATTTTATTTTTTTCGAATCCTCAAGATCATAATTGGGATGCCAGAAGGCTCAGCTACTGATGCAACTCTAGAAACACATAAAATCAAATGTTTTAATTGTGAAAGAAAATACCTTTCTTTCATCATTTGCATTTAATTATGTAATGAAAAAATACTGAAAACATTTAGTAGGTAGCTTTAATTTTCACTTTTGAGAAACTTTGCAAAAAGAAATTACATAGACAAACAATATTGTGTTAACAGTCTCAAAAGAAATAGCATAATTCAATCAAAAACAAATTATCCCATGCCAGATTTACAGAAAATTGGAATTGTCACGAATTGTCACAAATCTCATCCTTTACACTTTTCTTAATAGTAATACTTAATCTTAGAACTTATTCTATAAGCATACTAATAAAAGGATATCATCCCTGCAATATTATGGTTACTACTATGATTACAATGACCATTATATCTAAATCGATATCTATCTCATGGCCATTATAGAATTACAAGTGCACCGTTATGAGCATCTTAACTAACAGCATCATAGTATTCAAATGGTTCTTCGGACGATTGAACTCCTTGTTATTTGTGTTGTAAACACAACGTTTCGGCCGATCCATTTTTCAGCCTTCTTCAGGTGTAAAATCCGAGTGTGATGGGTTAAACAGAAGTTATGTTTAAAGTGGGGTAGCCCTTATAGCACATGGCCCGGGTGTTTCTGTGTCTTTGTCTTGTCGGGTTTAGATTTGTTGAGAAGTGGAAGCCACATCGGGTTGAAATCCGCACTATGTGGCTTCCACTTTGCGACAAATCTAAACCCGACAAGACAAAGACACAGAAACACCCGGGCCATGTGCTATAAGGGCTACCCCACTTTAAACATAACTTTTACAACACAAATAACAAGAAGGAGTCAAATCGTCCGAAGAACCATTTCAATATTAATGACCCTTCTCAAAACTATAGGAAAAAAAAGCATCATAGTAATTTATAAAACAAATTTTCTCTTTATTTCTTTCTCTCTAATTATGAATTACTAGCCCATATAAAAATACCCTTGACAAGCAAAAGTCTTCTAATTAGCTGAAATTTAAAGTGGTTTCCAACTCTTTTCCCAACATATATCAGACTGACAATTTATCGAAAATTCTAAAGAACTCCCTTGAAATCATGGTCAAGAGGATTGGTATAATTTCTGCCTTTCATCATTAACCACTTATCTCTTTAGACATTTTATCTAATCTTTGTAATTCTATCCACCATTTCTCTGTACCCTGTTCTTCATTTACTCTATTTACTTTCATTCTGAGGATGATGTGAAATATTAAAATATTAAAATTAATTACAATTCTTGTTTGTTAATATATTGTATATGTAAAAGCATGTTTTCCAAAGTTACTTTCATCTTTTATATCATTGCAAAATGTGTAAGTCATATTTAGGTATGAAAGAATGTAAATCTTTCACCATTTTGTTTTCCAAGCGAACACCTACAACTGGTAAAGATACTGTTTACAGCATTTATGATTCTGAAATGGTCACTTAGTTGTTACCCACTCTGCATACCTATAAAAGTAATGTTGAAAGCAAGTCGCTAACATACTACAACTATCAGGTTGTGCAATGTGAAATTGCTGATTTATTTAAATGAGGTAAATTTTAAGAAGAGTTACTTATTCAATTAAAATATTTCTCCTCTTGGTCTCTATACATTTATTCCAGTTTAGCAGCAAGTCATCAATTTTTTTCATAAAGAATACTTCATTCCAAGTATCAATAAATTCATTGACACTTTCCTCAATTTGATCATGACTGGAGAAGTTTCTGCCTTAAGGAAATGGTGACCTTGATGCTTGAAAAAATGTTATAGGAAAGAGGTTGGGTGAATTGGCAAGCGACAATAAAAACTGTCTTCAACTAATTCAGCTTTCAGAGTAATGTCATTTTTGTAATAGAAGAACAGATGTTATCATGCAGCAAAATGACACTCTTTCCATTCTTTCCATTCACCAAACTGGACATTTGTTTGAGCTTTGAATGCACTATTTCAAGTTGGTTTACCTGTCTATTATGTGCATTTAAGTGTTTGGCTACTTTGAAGGAAGCCATGATATATTGTAGCACTCCTATTCCACCAAATGCTCATCATAACCTTCTAGCGTTAATAGTGTAGTTTTCATTCTTATCTGCGTCCAGCAATTGTGCACATTTCCCTAGTTATTATTCAAAATTCAGACTTGTTCATGTTTTCTTAATGTTAATCTGTAGGAAAGAGGTTGGGTGAATTGGTAAGATGCAATAAAATCTCTGTCTTCAACTGATTCAGCTTTAGTAATATATATATATTATGTCCTTTCTCTTAACTAATTGCGGATGCACATATTTTGTCGATCACTGCCATCAATTGGCCTAATTGGGAACAGTACTTATTGGAATTAATTGTTTGGTTCTCTCGATTGGACACCCTTCCAATCCCAACTTCATGCAGCATTACCTTCTTGAGATGAAAAGTGGCCTTTGGTATGGTCAGTGGTGGTTCATTTTGCTTGCCCCATGATCTCTTGCTTTCTATCTGTTTGTCAAGTATCCACATTTTATCGCCTATCACAATTTATTTAAAAAACTGAACATTTTCATTATGTGTATGTAGCAAATCATTCATTATGATCAGGTAGGTTTTTTCGCTTAACTTATATAGAAGCCACACATCAAAGTAACTAACATAACCAAGCTGAATATGTTGATTATCTCTCGCATTATATAACATTATTTTCAAGTAAGTCTTGATTTGATCGCTATTAGCTTCAACTGGTTTACCTGACGATGGAGCATTGGTCAGTGAGAATTCTCTCACACTTTTGACATGTTTGATCATTCACAGTACCTTCTCCATAAACTGCACAAATCTTTTTTTTTATGGTTGAGTCAAATTTTTACCTTTCTAAAAATAAAAAAAGCGTAGTATGCAGAATATATTGCTTATTTTCTTCTATCTTCAATGTTAAAATCAATAAACAAAAATATACCAATTTTGACCAAAAGTTTTTAAAAATACATGCTGATATGAAACAATTTAATAAAAAGCCGTCTTTTTAATGAAGTTATTTAAAATTACACACACCTAATGCCATCTAAGAACAAAAACGGAATGAATCTTTTAGGCTACTTGTTTTTTTTTTTAAATATGACTATGGAAAGAAATATTAGGACGTAAAAATGTATTCCTATAAATATATTACCAATGATATGCAATTATTAAAGCCTTTTTGTTATGAAATTGAATGTGGCAATAATTTCAACATAATAAAATAGTAAATTTTGTTTGGTATAAGCAATATTGTTTGAAGTGGCAAATAATACACATATTTATTTGAAATTTCCTCCCTTATTGCATCCCCCAATAAATTTTTTTCCTCTTTGTTTTTCTCTAAGCAACATTCACAGCTCTTTAAATAGTACCATAGCTTAAAAATGAAAATAACTTCTGTTGAAACCAAGCTAGTGCAAACCTATAAGCATCAGGTTACAGACAGGTTAATGTTATATATATTTCCTTTCTTCCTTCTCCTCCGTGGGATTTAACAGTTTTTTGCACAATTGATAAAAGCAACTGTGGCTTCTCTTTGAACTATTGCTATCTGTTATTACGATTTTATATCTACTTCTTTCTTAATTCTATGCATCTGTTATTCCCCTTCTGTATAGGTTTGTGACATACATTGACTAACATAGCATGCTTGATAGTAAATAACGCACACTCACTGTTCATAAATATACGAACCACCAAGAGAACAACTGGATTGCTTAACTAGTCAGCCAGTTTTGCATGGATGGCTGAACATAGAAAGGAAGAGAATTACTTTTCTGTGTTTTCTCTTCACTTGACACAAGAATTCTACACAGTAGCATCAAGCACCCATATTACTCTTCTCTACTGATTTCATCTAAAGATGTGGAGAAAAGTTTGGAAAATGGATTTTCTCATATTAATTTTGTATGGTATGTTATTTTCTTTAGCTGAAATAGTTGTGTACATTTAGAAAAGCAAGATCCTATTTTTAAATAACTTTGTCTAATATTTTTCTAATTATTCCTGGTTATTTATCCATATGATCAATAACTAATGGAACATCAACGTTCAAAGTGTGGGTTACAGTCAATGGTGTTTATAATTGGTTTCATTGTATTAGACACTTAAAAGCAATGATAATAACATTTTGAAGACTTTCATGGTATTTAGGTATTCTTAGGCTGGGGGTTTACTCCACACATAGGCCCCGCCATCTATGGTCCTAATACTGTGGAAAACCATCCCCAAAATCTTTGTTCGCGAAGCCAAGCTATTCATAGATAGACAATATATCTGCTCAGGCGGCCGTAGTGTTCACATCCTGTGCTTCAACTACATAGGTAAGCCATACCGTCTGAACACTCCCACAAAGGGGCGGCAGACCCCCATAGCTAGCTCGCATCTGCCAGGAGAAGGAAACTCCTGTCAAACCTACGACCCAAGGACAATGCTGCTATCCGTGCCACTACAGTGGACCATAGCATGCAAACCAAAGGTTCAGAGGGTGGGGTCGGCCGTGCGCACGTTGCACTTCACCTTAAAACTCCATTGCGCAGACCACAGATTTTTCACATTCAGGCCCCGCCGATCTAGGACCCATATAAAGACACGCAAAACCCATCCCAATCTCTGTTCGCGGAGCCATGTCATTCATTCATTTACATACTGTTGTTAGTAGTATATCCTACTGCCTAAAAGTTTATCTCCATTGCTATATCACAAAATCTATTTTCATCTGAACAATTATAAAAAAATGTAGGCAAAATTGTTAAATTATATGTAACTCTTCTTGCAGAACCAAATGCCTTGTTTTCATTACCAACTGATTTCTTTTCTGCTTACAAATCAATACCATGAGAAGTATTTCTCATTCTTATCAGATTTTTTACTTACTTGACTATCTTTGCCACTGAATTCATGCACAGTTACACATATACCAAAATACCTGAATTTGTAGAACATTTTCTCTGGTTGTGTGATGTATATATGCTAGGTAATTTAACTTGATAAATCTTTTATTCCCTATAGTCCAATGGTTCCCAACCTTTTCAAGTCATACCTCACTTTTGTCAATAGGATTACTAGTATTCCCCCCCTTCCATTTATTAAGTTGCAACAAAGAATAATTTCAAATAACTTTTTTTTTTACATATAATTAAACGGTTTCATGCTAAGAATTAGTTTAATTTTATAATTGTACAGCT
>VCCN01005929.1:1300808-1338862 GCA_006491835.1 Architeuthis dux | reverse complement strand
GGGGGGGGGCACTGCTATAGTCAGTCAGTTACTGTAGTAAAGATATTGACAACTATGAGTAAGGTTTATTGCTCATCTACTTGGTTTTGATTTGTTGTTTATGCTACAAGAACTTTCTAACCTAATGTGATATTTGGTAATATAAATATTAACCAGTCCAACCATCTTTCTATGCATGTGTCATATGTACAGGCTGCACCAATAGAGCTAGAGGGCTGCAAATTTAAACATTTCTCCTTATATCTAGAAAAATCGTTATTTTGTTTTTTTAAATCCCCCCCCCCGTTTTTAGTGGTGGTTTTAATTTACAATGTAAGTTTATGCTAAATTGGTCCCTTAGTTTGTGGCAGCGTTCACGTTTGTTTGTTTTTGAAAATTCAGACTTTTTAGTGATCACCGCCTAGTGTATCAATTTCTTTGTGTCTGGCAGCATTCACGCATGAAAATTCAGACTTTTTTAGTAATCATTGCCCAACAAAATGCAAGAGAAGTAACTTATTCATTGATCACCCCTTTGTCCAATTTTTTAATTGATCATCCCTAACACGGCATGCTGCCAAAAGACATTGGTTTCTATTGACTGATTAACTCATTTTTAAGGTTTGACTTTGACCCAGTCAATGTTTTGCACCTTAGTTATGTATGTTACATTTTAAGTGATTAATATTTTTGTTCTCCTGTTTCGAAAGATGGCCAGTTTTTAATTTAAATGTTTTAATAATATAATGTTTACTCACCTTAGTTGAGGTTTTTGCTAAAAAGATTTTAATTAAAAACCTTTAAATTTCCGAAATGACCCCAACTAAGGTGAGTAAACATTATTAAAATTCTTTTTAAAAAAAATCCAGTTTCTAAAGATAAACAGCAGGAGATTTTTACGCGATTGGTCTTCCGTAGGAAAAATCGCCAATCGTTGAAATCACTGAAAATGTGTCATTCCCCTGTTTCGAAAGATGGCCATCAGAATGGAGTCAGGTTGCCATTCCAAAAACCCAGGCTAAAATACTTGTTTCAGAATTACTGATGTTTATATTTCAGTACTGTAATACCACCATTCTTTATCTGTGCCTTCTCTTATTGGTCTTTGATGAAGGAATACAACTCTGTCAAAAGAACAGTGCTTTTTGAAATAGAACTATTAAATTTGTCATTGCAAGGAAAATATCATCAAAACAAATGAAAATGAAACTTGTCACCAAATGGCCCTGCTATAAACTGTCTAAAATTAATATCTATAGATGAAAAAGTAATTCCAACAATATTAACCTTAGGTCTTTGTTACTTGAGCTTTTCTTTCTTATGATTTGATAGCACTACTATCCGATGAATGTAGATTATTTTGTTGAGTCCACTATAGGAAACTACAACAGTATAGGATACAATAAGATTTTTTTTTCTTTTTAATTTTGGGTTTGAAAAATATTAAAGTTACATGCTAATTGAATGATATCAAATTTGATATCATTCAATTACCATGTAACTTTAATATTTTCTTTATGGAAGCTCAACCACACAGTTATATTAGGTAATGATTAATTTCTATCTATTATGCATCCTTTTACTTCATTAACATTCATTTTTATGGAATCCAGGATTATGTCTTAGTTGATTCATAATTCTATCTGCCTTCCCCTCCCCCTCTCTCACACTTTTTTTTAACCATCTGTCACTAAACCATAGAAATAAATGCTATTCATTGATCAGGATGCTTGTTTTCTTCCATTACAAAAGATGTTTTTCTTATTGAAAAAGCAGATAACAGAATGAAGAAAGGCCTTGACTCACCATCCTATATTCTGCTCTACTTGAAATCCAAATTATTTAATTGTGTCCCAGTAGGTATGATGTCCAGTTACATTCAGAATCTAAAAATAGCAGCTTAACCTAGAAAAAGGAATTTGCTTCCCCATCCCCCTTCTTTTTTTTTTCTTTCAAAGTGACTTATTTTAATCAAGTCTCCTTTCACATTGTGAATATGAAATTCAGGAAAAATACCCAAATACAATAAGACGAGAAAATAGATGGGGAGTGAATTGAATTTAGTATTATCAATAAACAATAAACAATATTGCTTCTGTTTGGTCTACTCATTTCACAAAAAGGTTCACAGTAAATATAAGATTTTGTCTGAATAATTTCAATAATTTACTATTTTTCTGATGTTCAGCAAACAAACAATTTATTTTTGTTGGGAATTATCTTTAAAATATTATTAAAAATGGTTCAGGGACACTGCTAATTAACTGGTGATTTTATGAAATTCAGGGTAGGCATTTACATTATAGAAAAGATATTTTCTATCAATGTTATTAAAGGAGACTATTTTGATAAAGATAATTGCTCACGGATGAAATAAGTACAGAAAGTTTTGAGATCCAATAGTTATTTGAATTCCCACAGATTCTGGGAGATGTGTGAGTATTGAGTTTTAAAATTTCTGTTATTGATTTTTGTGACATCTGGTGAGAATTGTAAACAGCCTGTTCAAACACTAATATCTCAGTACTATAGATCAGACACATATAATTTTTTTCTTCTTTTTAACAGGATTAAGTTTATGAGAATCAAATTAAACTTTATGTATAATGTGGAGTTGTTTTTTTTTCATGAACATTTAGAACATTTTATTTTAGTGTGAAAAAAATATATACAATTTGTATATACAAGCACACATAACAATCATTTACACAATATCTAGGGCCTTAAACCTTTGCGGTGGTGTAATAAACATCATAATTCTTCTTAAAATTATTTGCGTCTGTTGATAGCACTACATATTCTGGTAATCTATTCCAAAGTCCCACCAATCTATTGCTAAAAAAGGATTTTCTGATATTCAATCTACTTTATATTTGCTTCTACCATATATGTGTGGCCTCTCAGTCCCTTGTACCCCCTTCTAGTAAAAAAAGAAATACCTTTCCTATTTTTCCATTTACCATACACCTACAGAATGGAATTGGTAAATTCAGAAAATAAAACTATTAATATGCCTTGTGTTCTTGAGTGTACTAATTCTATTGGTTTCAAATATTTTGGCATAATTACTAATTATCAGAAATACTCATTTTTTTTTCAATAGGTTTTTGTACTACATTTTTACTTTGTATATTTTGATTTCTTTTTTTGTTTTTTTTAAATCTTACTAAAACAATTCATGAATTTTTCAGTTTTCTTTTCCTATCAATACATCTTCTTATGCATATTATAATAAATTTGATTCCCCATATTATTAGGTAGTAAAAGTATATCTGATATATTTTCCTGGTAGACACATTTTCAGAAGTCACTTTGTTTAATGTTATATAAAGTAATTTACCTCTGCCTATGTTGGAGAGGTATGTGTATTCGGGTGGGTCTGTCTTCCATCCATCTATCTATCTGTCCACAAGATATCTCCCCCAAAAACTTTTTGAATTTTGTGGAAGGGTGGACAATGGGGGTAAGGAAGAATTGTTTTTTTTGTGTGGATCTGGGAATTTGTTTCTGATTGAGAGATATTTTTCCAATTTTTTTTTTTTTTTTTTTTTTTTTTTTTTTTTTTCATACATTTATGTATTTGCTCATGTCATGCTTTTCTTTTGTGAATTTTCTAAGCAGAATGTTTACATTAATTTTGATTTCTTTGCAATTCTGATTTCTTCTTAAATGAAAGTATATAGGTGTTGATTCCATTTAGCAGCATATACAATTGTAGTTTTGCTGATACTAAAAACAGAATTGTAAGAAAAAAACAACAATTATCATACCATTTCAATAACAGCTACCATTTTTCAAGCAGAGAAAAGCACAAACATTTTTATAAAATATGTGAGTGGAATTAATATCAGTTTTAACAAATAACAAAAGTTGGAAATTTGTTGGTATAACATTTCTTAGGGCTTCAATTTTTTTATAAAGTATTTGTTTCCATTTGAATAAAGTTAGAGCTTGTATACATGTATCCTCCGTAACAATTACAAAGCTTATAAAGAAAATCTATTTTGGTGATTGAAGAAGCAGTAGTTAGGAAGAATAATATATTTTGATGAAGTGTCCATGTGGTATAAACAAAACTTTGTTTCTTTGAAGCCCAGGGGAATAGTGTAGATCATGAAGGGCCTACATCTAACAATATAAATATACTAGCAAGTTGTATTATCACAAAATCCCTGTAACCATACTATTATGCCATTTCAAGTTATGTAAAAATGGTTGAAATATTCAATGTGAGTTTCCAAAGCCTATTCAACGGATATACTTTTTATTGATCTTGTATCTGTCCTTCTGAAAAGCTGATAGAGAAAATTGTAAAGGATTTACCAGAGTGCCAATAAACTTAGTGAATGAATAGAATCAATCCAAGGTATCCTCAATGCATAAATAATTTAATCTTTTATACATACATTCTCCTATGTTCATTGAATTTCATAACTCCTGTTCGAACACTCTCCTCTACTAATTTCATTATCTGTAGGAGAATAAATTCTCAAAATCTATCATAATTTATGTGAAGTTCTGCATTTAAGGCAAAACTGAAGGCAAAACTGTGTTCAGAATATCAGATTTAAGATAGTGTTATGTGCATTCTATTCAAATACTTCCCAATACCTTTCAAATTCAACAACTTCAATTGTTATAAATCAATCTTGATTATTATTGGATGAAGTATTGTAACACATCACTTTTTATTAAATTTTACTAGTTTTTACCTTCATCCTAATTTTAGTTGTTTTGATACAACTTATTAATTCGGGCCACTAACAACTAAAATTAGGATGAAGGTAAAAAAGTCAAATTTAATAAAAAGTGGTGCATTACAATACTTCATCCAATAATAATAAAGATTGATTTATAAAAACGATTACTAGGTCTCATATGTAAAACAACATAAATATGGTGCAGAGTGAGTGAGTGAGTTTATAAGTGTAAATCAGCTTCTGCTAATCTATGAAGTCTTTGTGGCCGATTGGTAAAAGCAGCTAGGCGTAAACTAGTCTCCCTCTGGAAATGAGTGTGTGCATGCATTTGATTCTCACCGAAGGCTTACTCTTTATTTCCGATTGCGCTCTTATTCATTGCCATAGAAACAGTGGCTCAAATTAATAAGTTGTATGAAAACTACTAAAATCAAGATGAAGGTAAAAACTAGTCAAATTTAATAAAAAGTGGAACTTCAATTGTGTTCTAGCCAAAATAATAAAGCAACAAAAGGATGATGCTATACTGCTATATAAATTTTCACTTATAATATTGCAAAGTTATATCTCTGCAGCAATGATTACAGAAAATTAATCATTGGATTCTTTGAAAAACGAACCTTCATTTATTTTCTAGGTTATAGTATACATATAAATCCTAACTCCATTGCCCTGGATATGAAATTAATTCATTAAATTTTTATTAGAGACACAAGAGGTTAGTGTTCTTATAGTGTTAGTGTTTCATAAGGAAAGCTGACTCAATACCCACTTGACCTTTTGAACCGAGTTAACATATAACAGACATCCGCTGTAAACAAATTTATTTTTCACTATATTCTTATAATAATGGAAATTTGATTAACATCTCTGGCACAAAGTTTCTCCCTGAAAATTGTGTTTTACCAGGAAAAAAATGGTTGTAGGCTTTAGATATTTCACTCAAGATGGTTATAGACTATAATTTCCAAAGAGTTCCGTGATTTTGGAAACAAAAAAACTAATTTTTAAGACTGAACAAAAAGTAACATTTAGAATTTCAAAGTACAGTTATTGTTATTGTAAGTTTTTTGTTTACATAAACTAAGCAAGGGTGTATTGCTTAACAGCAACTCAAAATTATTGTCAAATTCTTTCTTTTTTTTTTTTTTACATTCACTGCATTTATTTTGATAGGGTTCAATTTTGTTTTTTAGTATTCATATAATCTAAAAGTATTACATTTGAAAACTATATTCATTGCGTATTGCTCTCTGATAAAATTGATAAATAACTGAAGTTAATATTATTTATTTTTAGTAAATGAAGTATTATAAATCATTACTATTAATTTTTAATGATGCTATTTACCGTCATCCTAATTTTTAGTTGCTTTTTATCACGACTTTACTATTATCTATGGAAGGATAACTGCGCTTAAATTTATAATTATATTAGAAATGGAAACACCATTGAATATGTGTTTTATATATATAAACCAAATAAGAATAAAACGATAATTATTACTGAATTTAAGGTTTTATGGCCGTAGGCTCCATATAGCTGTGGATATACGACCAGAGAGTGGGTATTTTCAGCTAATTTTAAGTAAAAATAATTCTTTTTTTAAAAAGCCAATTAAGTAAACATTAAATTAACTAATTTTCATTGGATCTTATATTTCTAAATTGGCTACTTTATATTTGAAGTTTTTTAATTAGAGTTTAAATTTTTCTGTCAGCAGACATCAATCATGATGTAACCAAAGTTAATTGTAGATGACAAAAGTTGACATTAAAAGCAGTCTAAAACCTGCTCTCAGTACGCAGAAGTAATTTTAATTTGTTATGACAAACTTTATGCTATTTTCTTGCAATTAAAACCACAATTAGAACTTCAAAGCAGATATTTGAATTATTGTAATACGTTTTGAAATGTTTATTTAAAAAAGTCTGATCATTGCTACAATTTGTAATGTTACTTAATTGATATGAGCAACATATAAATTATACCATTTTATGTGGGTATATTTTGGTTTTATGCATGCAAAATATGAAAGGTGTATTTGGTCTACGAAAAGATGGTGTGACGTTTTGGGGGCATTACAAAGCAATGAACATTTCCATTTATGCGTATAGATAGTTAAAATTATGTTCATTAGAAGAAAAAAAAATTGAAAAAGATATCCATTTTCTTTGATAAGGAAAATTTGCAGATAAGCATAAATATTTAAAACATGCCTAGCTGCTGCAGGTTCAAACTCCACTCTTACTTCTATTTCGACTGAAGATGATTACTGTAACTTTTGTATTATAAATAAATTTGTAAATATATAAGACTTGTCAGTTTAGCTCAGTTGGTAAAATATCTGCCTACCAATCATTTGGTCGTGATTTCAAATCACTGAATTAGGTGAGGATTGGTTCTTGTTGTTCTTGTTACGGGGAGAAAATAAAGTCAACTCCAACTTGGACTAGAGTTTGACAACAAAAGATTAGGTATTTTCTATAGTTTTAAGACGGGTTATTAATATTCAAATGGTTCTTTGGACAATTGAACCCCTTCTTGTCACCGAAACATTCTGTTTACAACACAAACAATAAGGAGTTCAATCGTCAGAAGAAGCATTTGAATAAAATATTAGGTGTTATTTAACAAGAATTTGTATCTCAAGTATTCCTTAAGGCAAAAAACACATTTCTTTTTTCTTTTTCAAAGTTCCGTGAGATGTGGAAAAAATGATTTTTGTTTTCTAGAAATTATCTGACATCATCAATATGCCAAAACTTCATTTATTCAAGTATTTAGTTTCTTGATCCTGAGATTAAGATCTAATCATCTTTTATGCAGTTTATTTATTTTTTAAGATATGCCATAATTTAAAAGCTAAAACCTCCAATTGATATGAATCTTTTTTCTTAAACATTTTCTAATAAGTATTTCAGCTAAATAAAACTCAGCATTATTTGATTTAAGTGCCCATTGAGTGTGCAATTACTAAATACTGGAACCATTGAACAACTTACATGAATTACAAAACACTTCTTTCAGCAGGCTATTGGCTTGCTACCAAGATCTTCGGTTGAGTTATATATATCCCATGGCGGCTCTCAGAAGGAGAGTTATAATGCTCCAAATGCAGCTAAAAATGGCAAAAAAACTTGCAGATCGAGTGTTCAACAGTATGTCTTCTCGGATGGACAGTTGTTAATGCACTTACACTAAATCTGCCTTGGTGCGAAGTCTAGAGATGTGAGTGTCTGCCAGATGTACGATGACACCCTTCTGACTTTTAGTTGGCGAGAAATCAAGTCCAACCAGCCACACTTTTGTTTGTTTAGTTGTTTATGATGTAAAGATTTCTTTTGCGGCCAATGTTGATTGGTTGGTAAACCACTAAATCACTATTTGAGTTTGTGATAGAAAAAATATTGTAAAGACAAAATTGGTTTCATTAAAAACTTCATGAGAATTCATAGCAAAAATATCCCAATATATCTTGCATACATTATCAATCAACCTGTATATGATGAACTCTCCCATTGATTTTGGTGTATTAATGATCAGTTAATTTAATATGGAATATTTGTCTGTCAGAATCAATATCAAAAGTAATTTAGAATTTAGTGCTATTTAACTGTCTGTTAGTGCAAAGCTGGTCTCACAGATCATTACTACTGAGTAGTGAATTTGATCCTCAGTGAGTTACGTGTGGTCTTGTGCCAAAATTAAACTATGCTTAGTAAATAGCTATTTCATCTGGAATTAGATCTTTCTCTCTATACCTTGGGACTGAGATAGGCATCAGAAAATATACTAGAAATTCACGTTGTTCAATATGACTTGACATTCACGTTGTTCAATATGACTTGACAATCAAGTTGTTCAATATGACTTGACATTCTTACAATTTTTTCAAAAACAAAGACATTTTTAATTAAAATTTTAATTTTAGATATAATTTTTATTCTTCAGTAAAAAAAAAAAAAATTCCTCTTGTTCCATTAGTTTTTACTACATATTGTTAGACAAATATCAAGTTTTTCAACTTCTGAGTTTCACCTCTTGTATTTGTAAGATTTCAAGCTGGGCCATTATAGAGCTAAAGCTGTGAAGAATATAAATTCTGCGTTTAGGGACAATTCTGTTAGTTAATGAACAGAAAGATTTGGGTTTAAAGTGGAGATTTCATTTCAAAAAAGAAGAAAAGAAACAGGAGCGAGGTCAGCCAAAACCATCAATAGAAAAGATTTTGAGCCTGTTGTGGAAAATTATCCAAAAACGTCAGACGGAAGTCGTAGTAAACTTTGATGTATTGATTGGAACCATCTTTTAAGAGTGACTGGCAAAAAAAAGGCCAATAAGCAGATTCCATTTGAATTGAATGAAGAACAAAAAATTAGAGTACGGGGGTCTGCATTAAACATGTTCAACAATATGAAATTGATTAATTTTTGCATTGTATTATCACTTGTGCTGAAAAATAGGATTTTGTATAATAACTGAAATCAATGTGCGCAATAGCTGGGTGTAAATGAGAAGCCAGGATTAGAGAACTACTTAGTCTAAAAGAATTAAACAAGATATCTACCCTGGCATTATTCTTTTATATGGCATTATTTCTTTTATCTTCTTCACTGTTCGGTAAATTTATATTCCCCTTTTTTAAATGACTAGATAATGATTGATATATTGACAATAGAGTATCGATTGCAAATATTTTGGTCTCTAATGTCCGTGATGATTTGCAAGGGTAATTCTTGCTATCAAGAATAATATTTTTTTTAAAATGTTCTCCAAAAAATTTAGTTTATTTTTTAAATTTCTTTTTTTTTAAAATTAAATAAAAAAAAAAATAAATAAATAAATAAACTACATTTTTTGGAGAACATTTTTTTTAATCACACAGAATTCTCATTTTATTGGAGTTTTTTCAGTCTGTGTGTTTGTGTGTGCATGTATTTGTCCAAGTGTAATATAACTGGCATCAGCCACCAATGGCTACAGCCTAAGCTTCCTTTATTGCTTTCAGTCAATACTGTAGTCTTTGGCAAAAAAAGGCTTTCAGTCTGCTAGTCTCCCATAGTTACCATGACACTGACCAATTACACATTGCTGCTGGTTATTACAGATAAATCTGATATCTTTTTTTTTCACATGCATAAATATATCCAATGTCCAACTGACATGTTCAAGTTTGTGTGAGCAGTGCCAACCTCAAGCAATATAACCATTGCTGATAGAAATATATTGATGTATAAGTGTGAACATAAGAGCTGAACACTTTCCACTAGATCGGTACTCAGTCTCATAAAATTTATTTCCAATCAGTCTATCATTATTATTGATTAGTATTTATATTATTTACATAATTGAGTTTCCAATAAAAGGCTTTAATTTTTAAATAAACCACTTGGTTATCTCAGTAATATTCTATGAATTCAGCAAATAAATCCTTTTATACAGATGTGTTAAAATGCTTAATAAATTCATCATAATCTGAAAAATAGGTTTTATTCAGTGGCGATTCTGGGGGGGGGGGCAAAGGGGGCCATGCCCCCCCGCCCCGAATTTTTGCTGGCCCACTTCCACTTTCATACGCATGAAAGTGAATTAGTGCCCAACTATATGAAAATTGTTTGACTTAGTAGTATTTTATTCAATTTAATCAAGTATTATACTTATATTTTAAAAATCATTCATATAAGTTGTGTATATCAATGTGGTGAATTATAAAAATGAAGATTTCTCATCACATGCATTTTGAGTCCCCCACCCACCCACTTTCTAAGAATTAGAAATGCCATTGGTTTTATTATTACATTATTATATATATTATTATAGGTTAATTTATTTTCAAAATAATTTGAATTTTTTAAATTTCAAGGACATTATTATATTTATTTTTTTAAACTTTAAAAAATTGTTTCATTATTTGAGCAAGCATTTATCTGGGATAGAAAACAATTTTGCATTATTAAGTTGAAAGGCAGAATTTTATTTCTTATAATTTTTGATACTATTAAATGTCTTCGGTTATTTTTTTAATAATAAACAGATGCCAGATAAATTCACTCTCTATGGAATTCAACTCTGTAATAAACCTATAATGCACAAAAGTCAGTATTTCATCACATGATAATAAGGCCACCTTAGCATTACAATGTGTTGTGGTTTATTCATTTATCAAATGCTATTAGGAGGAGGAAATTTGTTTATATACTTATTACAATTGGTAAAATATTATAGCATGTGATTTGTTCTGTACTTGAAAATTTGTTCTAAGCAATTTTACTATATTTGTAAGGGATGTAATCAATAAGAAAATTAAAATATAGAGTGAATATCAACACTATCAAAGCTAATGCTAAATATGAGAGTGTCTTTTTAAACAGATTTGTGAGGATTTAAATGCAAATGTAAGATAACTGTTAAAGGATAACTGCATGAAAAGATTCATGGAACTATTTGATATTCTGAGCAACTTTTTAAATAACAAATCTGAATTGAAGCTCCGGTTAACAATTGTTGGCAAAGCCTTTGTGAGTTAGTTTTTTTTTTAAAACTGAATATACCAAATGTTCAACTCCAAGGAACAAATATGACGTGTTGATTCAAAAACCAAGATATTTGGCTTTATTACATTTCTGGAATTATATCAAAAGATTTCATTGGCTAAATAAATCTGAAGTAACAGATGCTGCTACACTTGTCATTGTAGATCATTTGTTGTGAATACTTTTTTGCTCTTCAATAACCAATATTATTGAATTTATATTTTCATCTGTTGAAATCTTTTATTTTTGTTTATATTATTATTAGTAGTAGTATTGGAAGGTTGCTGTACACAAAATTTCAAATAGGATCTGACAATTAGAAATATAGCTAATTTCTAAATAAACTATATTTATGAAAGTGGTTAAATACTTATTCACCTAACTGTATATAAATATAGATATCTATCTTTTAAATGATTTATGAAAAATTATTAAGTTGCTTTTATTGTATTGGTTTAATTAGTCAAATAATATTGAATGTAATCAGTATTTGTATGGCTGACCATTTCAGAAAACCATACTTTAAAAGAAAAGAACATTTAAGTATAGCTTGCAGTTTGTTCCAGCGCCATATTATATCAATATGGCATTAAAAGATAGTGTAAATCCCTTAAATCTTAGGTAGAATGCTATGACTATGAGGCCTTTTACTAAGAGATTGAACTGTGAAAATATAGACAGATGTGCCAAGGAATTGAAAGATTGATAAGAGATATACTGTTGATCTCCATTTTTGTTTCTTTCTCTTGAATGTTGTGCTACTCTCTAATCATGTGTGTAATATTCTGATGCTTTCAATGCATTTCTTAATAGCCCTAGTCATGCATCACTTTTACAATATGCATAATCAATGCACCATTGAACTAATAATGATTCCAATATAAGCTTTCTCTGTTTCAAATATCTCCTACAAATCAGTGTACTGCCTACAAAGAGATTGATCAATACTAAAGATGGCATGTATTGGATATTATAAAAGATTAGACTAAAAAACATGGAAGCTGTTTGAAATAAATAGTTGACTTTAGCATTTCACTGAAAACATTCTTCATAAGTTTGACAATTATCTGTTAATCCTATGCTAAAAACATAAGTCTTACACTGTTGGATTTATATCAGAGCATCTTCATAGGACTCAATACACCACATCCACTGGAAGTAGAATTTGTCATTTCACCCATGAAATTACGTGCAGTGGAAGATTTTGTCCGGAAAGTGAGAGCAAAAAGAGCACCAGGTATCAATGGTTTGTCATAAAATCTATAAAAGAAGCCCCACAGTCCTATGACTCCTCTGAAAGCTTTTGCGAAAAGTGCATATCAAGAAATTCATTACAGAGGATCAGACTGAATCTCCATTCCAAAGGAGAGACTCCAAAGCCATAGACCAATTTCAGACAATTTCATTGCTCAATGTAGAAGGTAAGATCTTCTTTGGTCTTCTTGCTAAAGGAATTAATACATTTGTTTTGAGCAATAATTACATTGATACATCTGTCTAGAAAACTGGAATTCCCAGGTTTCCAGGTTGTATCAAACACAAAGTTATGTTGTGCAAGGGCATTAAAAAGGCTGGTCAATAAATCAACTGAGTTTCATGTGATCTGCTTAGATCTTGAAAATGCCTATAGGTCAGTGAGGCACGCACTGAGAAAAAGGCCAATGGAGTTTTTCTAGATTCCAGAAAATATCAGAAGTCTTATATCAACGTACTTCAAATGTACATATATGAGATTTTCAAACACAAAATATTCCACTGAAAGACAAAAATTGGATATTGGTATTATGGTGGGTTGTGTAATTTCTCCATTACTTACCATATTGGTAATGGTAATGGTGATGGAGATAATAATGCGCAGTGCAGTGGATAATATATTCAATGAAAAGAAGAATGTTGTCCCTCCAATAAAGGCCTTTATGGACAATGTAACGCTCATTTCAGAGTCAAAAATCACACATGAAACATCTTGTGATCCATCTACAAGAGCTCTTTAGTTGGGAAAAGCCGAGAATTAAGCCTGCATTCAATCTTTAATAAAGGGGGTGGTCAGGGAAATCAAAACAAAATCCCAACAAAATCCCAACAATCCATAAAAGAAGTGTTTAGAACCTTGGTTGTTGCTACACCACTACCTCTTACTGATCGCCATCGCTGGAATGACTTTATGAAACCACTGTAAAGATGGCTTACGCTCCATTGATAAATGTGACCTCCTTGCCAAAGATAAATTATGGTGTGTATTTTGGTTTAAACCCCAGAATATCATTGCCATTGCAGTTATATAAGATATCACTTACAAGAGTTGAAGTAAGGCAGCTTTTAATCAGTAAGTAAATGGATGGGAGTACCTATCTCCTTAACAAACATGGCATTATACAGCTCGATATCAAAGCTGAAACTACCACCAATGTCACTTGTTGAGGAGTATAAGGTTGGTAAGGCACAACTGTCTGTCATGAACAGACGGAAATGGAATGTCAAAAATGCTGTAGAAGATGCAGAATCATTCCTTAGGATGATAGAAGTTGCTGGTGCTGTGGCAGCTGGAAGTGCAGGTGTGGGTTACCCTCCACAGCATTAGTGGTCAAAGGAGACCATGAGAAATTAGGATTCCAAGGGAAATTATAAATCACTGCCACCCATATATGCCGTGTTGGAGGTGATCAATTAAAAAGTTGGAAAAACGGGTGATCAATGTTACTTCTCTTGCCTTTTGTTGGGCTGTGATCACTAAAAAAAGGTCTGAATTTTCAAATAACAAGTGGGCACAAACTAGTAACCAATTTAGCATAAACTTACATTGCATATTGAACCCCCCACTAAAAACCTATTTTAAAGGGGAATTTTCAAAAAAAACAAAAACGTTTTCCCACACCATATAAATGTCAGGAACACATGAATAACATAAACCCAACAACAGTGTTTAAACCGGTCTGTTGTGGGTAGCAGTGATTAACAGAAGAAATTCACCCTATTGAACAGAGCAATCGTCTTGCTACAGCTGTTGGACATTCAAAACAGACCGCATCGACCAAGTGAGAAAACATCAAAGAAAGACAAATTACATGGTACAACATCAAACAGATGGACCCAAAGAGAATAATTTTCCTAATAAAGGCAGTATACAACATCCTACCAACGCCAGTCAACCACAAATTGTGAAAGTCGATAAGATCTGACTAATGCAATGCATGTGGGAAGACTGCTAGCCTCAAACACATCCTCACTGATTGCGAGTATTCTCTGAAAAAATACACGTGGAGACACAACCAGGGGCTTGAGGTCCTGGCTGAAGCTACAAGATGTTCTTGCAAAGCTGCCAATAAAATTTTGTCAACTCAAGTGAAAATAAATTTTGTAAAAGAAGAAAACATTCCATGAGCTACTTTTACAAAAAATATAAATTGCTGTTGTTTTAAGGTTGCCCGGACTGGAGCGTTGCAGTAGATTTGGAACATCATCTTGACTTTCCAGCTGAGATCACATAGACTGCCCAGCATCCTGATACTGTTGTTATGTTATACTACCACGGGAGGTCATTTCCAGGGCCAATACATGGGCGGAAGTGGAAGTGACCCCGTTCACCTGGGTGTCCGAAAACAGGATGTTGAACACACAAGCATGGGCGTTCAAACCTGATAAAAGACACAGGCCAGCAGATCAGAGAGGTGGAGAAAACTCAGGACTCTGAACAGAGAGCAGAGAGGCAGACCGCCTAGGCTGGGCCCAGAAGGCATGGGACCGAATTCCCTGTTTGGGAACACTCTCATTATCTCTCTCCCACTCTTCATTCTCCGACCGACAAAATGTATCT
This sequence comes from Architeuthis dux, assembly GCA_006491835.1. Lineage (NCBI taxonomy): Eukaryota > Metazoa > Mollusca > Cephalopoda > Oegopsida > Architeuthidae > Architeuthis > Architeuthis dux. The sequence goes on along the minus strand of VCCN01005929.1, from coordinate 1,323,833 downwards.
TAAGAAATAAAAATATGTTCTCATATTTTTAGAAACAACTTTTGATTATCCAAGTTCAGGATCTTCATCGCATTTCTGTATACAACACTGTGATCCAGTCAGTTATTTCAGAAAAGGTTCACGTTATTGAATTAATGGTCCCTTTTGAGAAAAATATCAACTGTGCACATCAACATAAGCTGCAAAAGTATGAAGATCTGCAAGACCAATTGTATAAGACATGGCTGAATGACCAATGTACTTCCTATTGAAGTCGGATGCCAAGGTTTTATTGCCAACTCAACCTTGACACACTTGACTAAACTCAGATTGTCATAAACAGAAAAGAGGAAATATATTAAGAAGCTCCAAGAATGAGCAGAGGCTGCGTCTACTTGAATCTGCATTCCCACACTGTGATGGAAAACCAACAATGCCTGATGGTATCATGAGGTACTGCTTGGGCATCCTGGGTTAGTGATAATGATGCTTTGGCCCTGAAACCATGCCTGACCCCAGGCTTTGTTGGAGACACTGTTCTTGTTCTTGCAGCAGTGGTTTTATGAACTTATTTAACTGTTTATTCATCAATTTCAATTAATTAAAATTATTTAAAAGTATTCATCTTATCAGCACAACTTTACAGATGAATCTTAAAACTATTTCATTTGAATTTTCAAATTCATCCTGATCTTTTTAAACTATTACAACTCAGAGATTTGTTAAGATTTTCTGCACAATAATTCAATTTGCATGCTTTCCAACCGTTTTGAAGTAATATAGTAGATTTTTTTCAAATCTCCTGTTTAACCAAGTCTAATGGCGTGTACGCATGTGTGATATATGTAAATATATTTGCATATATAATGTTCCTTTAAATGTAACTGCATGTGTACACTGACCAGACCACTCCAATTCAACGACACATAACATGATTTTATTTGTAAAAAAAAAATTACAAATTTTCAAGCAATATCCTGTGTTTGTACCCATTTTATCGATTGAATGAAAGCAAACCTTTTAAACATGCTTTTTACGTATGTGTGTTCAGTATGGCTTCCTTTTTTTATGGTCGGATCAGTTATCCGAACAAAATGATCCCCGCCCATCTCGTATGGATAATCGACGTTCCACTGTATTTGGCTAAATGCTTGGTTAGATATCAAATGGCCCCAGAGAAGTCAGTTAGCTTAGTATCTTAAGAAATATATATCTGAGTTTGTTTTTTTTTGTTATTCCTTGAACGGAAATGAAAGCGATTTCATTTGCTAAAAGATATAATAGGAAGTAGTGGTGGGTTTTAACCAACAATTCAGACTACATCTTACTCAGGCCAGCCCATTCAAGCGCCTGTACTAATTTGGCCCACCAATTCTAATGCCTAACTCCTACTGAATTAGTTACTTGTATCAGTAGTTTGTGATAACTGGAGACCTGAGTCATTGCAGTGTTCTTTTTTTTTTTCTTTCTTTTGTTCTTTTAACGGCACATCAACTAGACTAGAGACCTGAGGGGGGAGAATCCTAAATCCCTGTTACTGAGACAAATGCTGCGAGGACCGGGGATAAAGGGGAGGGGAGAGAAGGGGTGGAGATCCCAAAAGCTTCTTGGGACAAATCCTGAGCATGCTAATGGTGATTGCCTCCCGACCAGCTGGGCAAGATATCCTGTGCAACTTCTCCCAGGACGATACCCGAGCATGCCACAAGGAACCCCGAAGGGCCGTGGTTCTCTGAACTTCGAGGCCATGGCGGTTTCAAAGAACAGATACTACACTTTGATGTTAGCCAAAAGGCTGCAAAACGATCTGCAGTATTTCACCATGAATTGATTCTTTACTGTACACATCAAATACATAGTAGGAATCACATCTACAAAAAACATAGCATATTTCCTGGCATATAAGACACACTTTTTGTCTCGGGTAGCGAATGTTTTATCAGTTGTTTACTAACGTTACTGCGCTATGCAAATAATGTAAACAGCCAGCCACTGTGGGGGTTAATATAGATTTGAATAGATGAGAGCATTAGAATAACCTGATAGTGTGGAGAGCTATGACGATCACGGAAAAAGAGGGGGTTTTGTTTTATGTTTTCGAGAATATTCCTGAAGAAATTGAGGTGTGTCTTATATGATGGGAAATAGGGTACTCTGTACTGTAAAATCGATTATAAGTTTGTATAAGAATGGTGTCTTTCTTATTAAGAATAATTTCTCAAAGAAATTGATATTAAAATGGATTTTTATCAGTTTGATATTAGAAACTGATTATAGTTAGATATACTTATATATCTAAATTTCCCTTTATATTTTATTAGAACATGAATAATACTAAATTGAAGCAATATCCACCTAGCTTCTGTTTAAATGTCTGCTCAGATAGTGTAATGGTTAGTATGTCTGCTTCACAGAGAAGGTCCTGGGTTCGATTCCCGGTATCAGTGAAGAGTGTGGAAAACTCTTCATTAGGACAAATTTCCCTGTGCACTAGGAAGCTAATTGAGTAAACTCTAAGCTGTGTGATTAGGGTGGAGGTAACCCTTCGGTGGACTTGCCTCCTGCCTAGGGGATGATCATAAAAACTTGTAGGAATAAAGTCCTGGTCTCGACCAGACTTGAGACTTGCACGGATCACTAAGCTGATGCATGCAACAGAAACTAGGACTTCATCACCGGCCTCCATACTCCATTGGGAGTTGTCTCTTAAGAGACGGGACACTTTACCCTTTTTTTCTGCTTAAATAGTCAAAGATCTCATTACTTCATGAATTATTCAGACTAGTATCATCATTTTTATCATTTTAGCACAATATTTTAGCCAACATGTTCTTCTGCATTCCCCAAATATTTATTCAATCTGGTAGGCTTTTTTTAACAGAAACAACACAGTTCACAGAACCAACATCACAGTCTCATAAATTTCAGGCCAGACTTTAAACATCAACTGTCTCTGGAAAATAAAAAGGCATCTATGCTAATTTTTAGATGTGTTATGCTTCTCTATCAGCGATAGTTGACACTGACTGACAAATCAACATATCGTAATAAAAGAATATTTGTTTGTTCTTTTTATAAAAATCAATTCTCGAAATCAAACTATGACGTACGGTTGCATTCGTTTTTTATGAAGAAAGCTAAGACATTTTTTAACATCTCTCATATCACAGTGTTTATTATTTTTTTTATATTTAAATGAACTCCTGTTTAAATAGTGTATCTATGGTCTGACTTTCAGGCTTAATGGATAAATAGACAGGCTCCCATCTGTGATTGAATTCTACACTTGGTATATTTATAGATTCTTTTTTTCTTACTTACTATACTTTCCAGTATAGAAAGTATTCTTTTTTTTTCTTTCTTTTTTTTTTTTTCTTTCTTTTTTTTTTACTTCATTCCAGAATTAAAGATGGGAGCACTCCCTTTTCCCTTCATACATGATCTGCAATGCTTGATTTTGTCTTGCCTCAGATTTTGATGCTCTTCAAGTCCAATCTTTAGGAGGCAGCTGGTTTCTCCCTTATATTCCCTATCACAACTGCATAGTACACACCTTTTTTAATATTTGCCTCATATGTAAAGACTGACTTTTGTGAGCAGGTTGTATAGTATAGCTATGCTGATGTTATACTGATGATGAATTTTCTGAATCTTTTTGGCAACCCCTTTATATAAGGTAGAGTCACAATATATATTCTTAAATGGTCAACTAACAACATTCAATGTCCCTCAGCATTAGTGATCATACAAAAATTAAGACTTGACTTCCTGTAATCTTCTCAAAAAAAATTCAACTAAATACAATAGAAATGAATTAAGTTGAAGGCAACACACTCAGAAGCATAGAAATATATCTTTCAATTTTTGAAAGCAACTCACTCAGAAGCATAGAAATATATCTTTCAATTTTTGAAAGCAACTCACTCAGAAGCATAGAAATATATCTTTCAATTTTTGAGAAAATTGACTTACATTTAATATTTACAAATCATTTACAATATAGGGTAACAACTGAATGTGTTTGCTGTAGGATTTCAAAGTGTGCCTTAGTTCAGATGAATGGGTGCGCCAAATCCACCAGACGTTTAGAGAAGAAATTATCAATGATATAATAGCTTATGAATGGTTCTCCAAGTTCCCGCATGGCAAATTTAAGACTTTGAACAAACCTCAGTGGACATCTATTGCAGCTGGATTAGGATAAATTTCCCCAGGTTCTTGAAGCCAAGAGTCACCCCACCATTCTGAGTCATTTGGCTGCAAATGGCAAAGTCTGTAAACTTAAAAATTATTTACCACATTTACTGACAGAAAACAACTGAAATCACCATTTGAATGTGTACATGTCTTTGATTTTTCTTGCATGCATGGCTGAATATCATCATCAGTGCAGTGTGGTTGATGCATTGACTGAAAAATGCTCACAATAGCACAAAATCCACCTGAATGATGAGGGATTTTGAAATGACAACAATGTCAAAACAGCACTGTAAACCTTCTTGGATTCAAAACCAACACCGTTCTATCGCAAAGAAATCTATGGTTTGCCTACATGGTGGCAGAAAGTATTATAATAACAATGTTGATTATGTTAAATAATTGTTCTCGGTTTCTTTTTTGAGAAAGTTTTCAAAGAGTTTTTCAGACGATTGAACTACTTCTTCTTGTTTGTGTTGTTAACACACTGTTTCAGTTGATCTATTCTACGGCCTTCTTCAAGTGTACTATCCGAATGTGATGGTGGTAAACAGAAGTTTTTTTCTTTCCAATGTTAGCAACGATTATAACGTAGGATTTGGGTGTTTTCCTTTCCTTTCCTTGTTAGGTCTGGATTTCCATACTCTGTCCATGTTGTGTAGCAGAAGTCACATTGAGTTGAACTCCGCACTTGTCTGACTTATACACACAGACGAAAAGCTCTTTGAATGTTAATGACCCTTCTCAAAACTATAGACACTATAATAAACTTTTGTTGACTGCACGAAATACTCAGAAACCAACCCAATATATTGGGAAAAAGACTATGATATAATCTTTTCCTTTACAAAAGTCTTCCTTTTATCTTTTATCATCTAAATAACAACTTGTAATAGATTGAAGTCTAAAGCTTTTAGAATATATTTTGACTCACTATTTTTATTGACATCTTTTATATAATGTTGTCTCATTAAAATAATACTTTTTCTCATCTAATCACTGAAGTAAAACAACATTAATCCTGCTTATATGTGTGTAACTATTTTTGATTCTTCTATGAGTAAAATTCTGTCTCTTCTTAGGACTGGATGTATGATATTCCACTGAAAAAAATCTTACATGAAAATAAATGTCTGAAGTCTAGGAAGCCTCTTACTAATGGAGTTTAGGTAAGGACATAACCAAAACTGCTGCTGATTGATATCTGCCCCCTCTTTATGTTGGCTTTGTATTTTGTAGGTAAATCAATGATATTCTCTTTGTCGACAATATTTGATTAATTCACTCGAGTATTAAGATTGTAGATACAAATTAGTTTATAATAATCGACTGTATGATAAATCAAGTTTTCTCTTGACATTTCTTAAAACTGTATTTAATTATTCTGCATTTTATATAAAATATATGCAAATGAGTTATCCTGGCCAGGATGTCATTTACATGTAGTTGCATATATAGTGCTATCGACAGCGCTGCTGTTCACATCAACTCTGTTCGGCAGTACATATACTAAAATTGGAACAATACAAAATATATATTTTATATATTAATAATAATCCTAACGTAAGGACATGTAACCAAAACTAAGTGGAAGAGTCCATTGTTATGGACAAACAGAAAAGAATCAGGAGAGATATTCGTCTTAGTAAATAACGATAACCTACTATGTCTGAGTTATATATTTTGCACCAATACAAATGATCCGTGTTAGAGGTCAAGTTAAACTAGAATTTCTAATGTTTTTGTTTGTTTGTATTGCAAGTCAGGCAGGTTCTACCCAACTTCGACTTAACACAATCTTGCTTAACCTACTCCTGCCCCATTTGGCAACGTGCTAAACTAAGTTAATTTTAGTTAATTTAAAATAACGTTTTTTTTATTCCTGAATTAATTTAATGGAGATATCATTTAAAATTACCAACAAAATTATATAATAATTGTTTATTTATTATTTCTCACCATGCAAAGATATCAAGAGTTTTAACCCAGAGAAAATGTTTTGTTTTTTCTTTAACTTATGTTTATTTTGATATTAGATCTATCACTCTGTAGATGATATATTTTATTTTCCAGCTTCATTAGTTTACTATAATTCAACAAATGTCCATTCGTCTGTGTTAGTAAAATTCAAGAATGGCCACAGCTATGGCCACCAAATTTTCTGCCGTCATTAATGGGACCCCGAAGCAGGTTTTTAGCAAGTTGGTTTTTTAATCCCCCCATAAGTTTTTAGTAGTGGGATGTTCAATTAAGAATGTAAGTTTGTGCTAAATTGGTCTATTATTTTGTGTCCAGTTGTGTTCACACTTACCTAAAAGATTTACTATTACTTTAATTCACCAAATGTCCATCCATCTGTATTAGCAAAACTCAAGAACAGCCAGAGCTATGGCCACCAAATTTTCTCTGGTTTCTAATGGGACACTCGAGTATGTTTTTTGCAATTAGTCTTTGAGAATTCAAAATAAAAATAATAATGTGGGATAATAATAATCTGACATCCATATATCTATCCCTCTAAATAATACTAAAAGTCTGATTCCATTTATCTATATGTGACCTCTAAGTAGCCAAAATGGTGCATTGTAGCCAGCGTTATAGAATCAAGTTTTGATTTCTCATTAGGACCAAAGGCTCCATTTAGGCCTTCCACAGGAACTAGATAGTTAATTTATAATGCTCTTAAAAATCATTTTAAAATTGTTTGATTAGCAAGCATCAGCCACGTGGTTGAAAGAGAGAAATAGACAGGAAAAAGGAGACGTATACATACGCAAATATCAATGTTTTGAAGATATTTCTCCTTAGTTGAATATCACTGTCAACTTTTAATATCTGATTTTGTATTAGAATTTCAAACTCATTAAATGACCCATTGCCACATTTACGCACTTACTCAAACAATTATTCATTTTTATTACATCTAATTCAGTGTTACTTCATATTTCTATTTCTGTGTTTTCGTGATGTTATTTGCCTACATAAAGAGATATAAACTATAATAGATCATGTAAATGTATATATTGAATGTATTATGAAAGTCAATCAGTGAATTCTTAGCTGAATTTCCTAAACAATTTTCTTTCATAAGTGAATAGATATGTGAAACAAAGATTTGTCACGCATGATTGATTATTTCTTACTCTACTCAACTGTGACATCGAATCAGCTTCATGATGATTGGCATCCCATACTGTTTAGATGCATAGCTGATTACCAGGTTCATAGATCAACAAACTGTGTATCTAAAGGAATTTAAAGGTTTACATAATATAATAAAATATTATGTAAACTGTTTAGCTTACATATTGTGTAATTTAAGATATTACTGCTATCAATAGTTTACCATAACATTCAAACATTAAATGTTTTCAATCAAAACTAATTCCTCAAAGATAAGATTAATAATCATCACCTGCTCAGCAATAGGTAACTTACCCATCAAAGCTAAGAATCTAATGCTCAGCTACTAAATATATTTAACTTTTCATATAGAGCCAATAGTTATTTTTTTAAGCTTCTATCCTTTTGTTTAGTTTTCCCACTTTTCAGTGTATAGAATCATTCAATGTAAATGCAAAGTTAATAATGAATGTATTGGTTCCTTATCCTAGCCAACTGTAACATTGAACAAGGTACAAACAATTGGCTATTTCACTTTCCAAATCTTTGTGTAATTAGCAATTAAAAACAAAGAGGGTAGACCCACAATTACTGACTCATGGTAATTGTTACTACCTAAATTAAAGTTCTTAAACAAGTACAGAACAACAATTGTTGCGTGTTCTTTTTCAAGAATGAGAAGAATTTGCTGCTTTAAGTCCTGTGAGAAATTAGTTCTTCTGACTGTTCACTCATTGTAAAGTTCAGTACCTATTCAATAGAAATCTTTAATTTTCACCACCTTACGGGGTGGAGTTCAGCTCATATATTTAAGTGCTAATAATTGAACATAATGATTGAAGATTTTTCTCATATCTCATATATTTATTTATTGTAATTGTTTGGTATATGTAAAATTTAATGAACTACTTCTAAACTAAAGGAATATAATATGAAAATTTAATTTGTTTTAATTAAAGCTTCTCTATCAGCATACTTTTAAATAAGTCTAATGCTTATTGCTGTGGTTCTGGGTTAAGTTTGAGATAGTGCTACAGAAAGAAAATTCCTATTTAATAATTTAAATTATTTTGGGACATATATTGCCTTAAACTAAAAAGATTATGGGTTTACACTGATCTAATGAAGCTACTGGATAATAAACTTGAGTTTATTTTTACAATTTAAGAAGTAATTCATTTGGTTATTTTACATTTAAAAAATAAATCACTTGACTTGCTATAAAAAAGAAAGTGTTTAAATTGATCAGTTGCAAATGCAATATAAAGTCTAAAATAATCAATTATCAGTTACTCTATTTATGAAATGAGTTAGCATTGTAATGAAGTAATTGGTTTTGACCAGCATTATTACTCAATTCTCAAATTTTTGATTTGTTAGTCCTTTGGCAATGATATATACTCTTATTCACCAAAACAGGTTATTATAACTCACTATGTTAATAAAGTATCTTTCAACAGAACTTGGCAAACAGGTTGATAAAAGATTTTAGAATCTTTAGTTTTTTTCAATATAGATAGATTCTGTTAGCATTGAACAAATTTGATTTGAGATTCTGGAAATGAAGATATTCATTCTAAATGAACAACAGTTTCTTATCAGCCACATTTTTATTATATTTTATGAATTTATAAATGCAAAAAACTGCTTCCACTCTGGTTTATTATCTGAACTTTTCTCAGAGGAAATATCACTTTTGATATTCATACCATGTACCCAAAAGATAATCAGACAATATACAAATATGGCCAATGATTAAATTCATTTCACCAATGCTTTTTTTTATCATTAAGCTATGGACTTATTGATGTACCTAATGTGTATTTGCAAAAATACCACTGATCTGAAATGATGGCCTCATGGATAAAATTTGGTTCTTAGTGTCAGATCATGTTGAACTCTAAAGTTGTGAATTCAGTTCTTCAGCAGTTTACAAAAAAGCTGTTGGTTTTGCTGGAAAGGAAAACAAATAAACAGACAATCCGCCAAATTTTAAGATAAAACATTGGCAAGAGAAAAAAGCTTTAATGTTCAATCCCTATGAAGGGCAATGGATGTGAGAAGACCTCCATAGAAAGATTAACATATCACCTTGAAGGGAATAAAGAGCTCTGTTCAAAGCTCATGCTTCATGATGCAGCATCTTTTTGTATATATGAGGTGTCACAGTGTGTGTTTGTCTGTCACACTATAGAAACCCCCTAAATATGGGTGCAGCCCAACCAAATTTGGCATACATACTCAATGGACCTAGGGGAAGGTTTTTAGTAAGTTACCCCCCCCCCCTACTCAAATATGTTTTTAGGGGGTTTGATTTACAATGTAATTTTATGCTAAATGGGCACATATTTTGAGAATATTCTTTAATGACGTTAAAAAGAACATTACATTATTCTTTCTTTTAATCAATTTTTGAAATAAAAAGACGTGCCGTAAGAAAACATTTGTATTTTAAGAGGCTTTTAAAATCTCTTAACAGTATTAAATCATTCATTATTTTTTAATCAATTGGAAAATTACCCACATGCTTTTTTTTACAGCCTACGATATTTCAAAGTTACAATCATATTTATTTTCTTTAAAATTGCTAAAAAAAACTTTCACGCACTTTTATAAGCCCCCCCCCCCCCTTCAGAAGTGTTTTATTTCTTAGTTCCACATTTCATTTGTTTCACCTTGGTATAAGTGGTTTTGTAGATGATTAATTAACTATTTCTTTACAGCATTTATGGGGTGATTAATGGGCTAAAGAAGTGATTAAATTTTTACCTCTCACCCAGTGAAAAGTATATAACGGGGAAAAAATCAGGTGAAGAGGAAAGTAATGTTGAAAAAAGTTTCCAGCAAAAACCTGTTTTCAACTCTGTATTCAACTTTTAACTGAAATTAACGTGTTACGACAATGTGGTGTAAAATTCAACAAAAAAAAAAGAAGCTGGCTTTTAAGAGAACTTTCTACAAGTTTGTCTGAAATAAAACTTTCTTTTATTCTTCTGTGTGTTTTGATATTTGGTGACAGAAATGCAAAATGATTTATTAACAGAATCGAATATTAAAAGCACCTAATACCATTAAGATTCAAAAATAAAAATAAAATTATTTAAAACCATTTCTGTAAACTTAAACTGACCTCCAGGCATGTCATAGATAGATATAAATAGACTGCGATAGACAGACAAACAGATAGATATCAGTTGTTTAAGAAAGTTTCAAGCGAAAAACCTATTTTCAATTCTGTATTCATCTTTTAACTGAAATTAAAGTGTTAAATCATAGCGTGGATTGACAACGTGGTGTAAAATTCAAAAAAGAAACTGAAAAAGAGGTTGAATTCTAAGTATGGTTACCAAATTGGCCATTTTTTTTGGCTAGATCTGGCTGATTTTTTTTCAAATTTAGCCGATAAAAATCTACAATAACCAATTAAATCTGGTAAATTTAATAAAAGTAAATATGCAATTTTTATTAATAATTTTTCTTGGGTCTTAGTATATAGTTATTTTATTTGATAAGTGGGCTTTAAATGAGTGTATGTAACATTTTTATGTATGAAGTTAGCTGGAAATGAAAAATCTAGCGGATTTTAGCCATTTTTTTAAAGACAGATTTATCTATAAATAACAAACCATAGTTGGTAACACTGCTTTTAAGAGAATCTTAGAACTTTCTACAAGTTTGTCTGAAATAAAACCTTTTCTTTTATTCTTCTGTGTGCTTTGATATTTGATGACAGAAATACAAAAAGATTTATTAACAGAATCGAATATTAACAGCTCCTAATACCATTAAGATTCAGAAATAAAGTTTGAATTGAATATGCTATAAATGTACCATGATGCACTGGTGTGGTGCACCATCAGAATACTGTTGTGGAATCTCTGGTAGCTGACGTGGCTGCAGTCGTTGCTTCTTGCCTGGGTCCGCCAGATTTTCGTGTCACAGCTGAAAATGGGAAGGCGAGGCAATGCGAAAATTAGCTGTTTTAGTAATTCGATTAATTTTCAGTTTTTATAAATTGCCCGATAAAATGAGAAGACACAATGCGAATTACTATTTTTTTACATCTACCCCTCGCACCACCATTCTACCTCCGGTCAACTCTCTTCATCGTAGTAGCAAAATGACATTCCACGTCTACCCTGTGGTCAGCCAGCGGCTACTCTCCACAAAAGAATTCCCCCAAATTCCAAAGCCTCCCCTTGCTCCCACTCAGCCAATCAACTCCCTGCGAATCCACACGTTGTCCCAAGCTCTGCTACCTAGGGTGACTTATATTCGGGGAAGACCTTTCTAAGCAAAATTTTTCTGAGACACTTCTTCTTCTTCTATACTATAATGCATAAAATGCTCTATCTCTATTAACCACCCCACCACCAAACCGCTCCACTAGATAAGTATAAACCCAACGTTTATGCTACAAACTTGCATGTGTACAAGAAAAATCCCCCAGTCATGGGTAAAATAGCAGGGCAGACTGGGTACTTCAGCTAGTACATCTGATGTGAGACTAAGAATACATCAAACAAAATAATCATCAAAACAGTAAAAATACAGATGCTAGTTTAGTACATACTAGATGTCTACTTTATACGGGTAAACAAAAAGATAGAGATTTGTTTAAGCTAACCTGAATGACACAAAGTAAGGGTCCAGTTCAGCATTATACATTGTAAATCGAACCCTTCGGTAAAAAGTTTTGGAATTTTCAAAAACTAATATAGTAATAACATGCTCCGGGGCCCGATTAGTAACCAAAGAAAATTTGGTGGCTATAGCTCTTGCCATCCTTGAGTTATGTGATGACGGACAGACACTTGGTAAATTAACATAAGATGAATGAGCAGTTATAACAAAGGTATATACAAAACATACATTGCATGTGCTTTAAATTAGTTGCCATCTCCTAAAACATTGGTTGCGGGTTTGATTTATTGCCATATCTGTTTTCAAAGTTGGTTTAGTTTATAATGAATCTTTAAATATTTTCTTCATAATTTGAAAAATTAAGTATCACAGGCTTCCCCTGATATAACGTGGTTAGTGGTGAGCACTTCTTGTTAAGTCTCTGCAACAGATTGTGGATCTAATTCATAATTGACTGGGTTTGCCTGAGATCAATGCAAGTTATTGCATGACTTGCTCAACCTAATGCATTTCTAATCTGTTATCAGAAACACTAACATTCAGAATGCATTAATCTTTATCATGATTAAATTTTATATGTAAATAACCATATGTCAACATGCAAAACATATTGAACTTTGGAACTGCTGAACCGATTCGAATGAAAATTGTTATACATGTTCTTGGGCACCTAATTACTGAAGATATAACATTTTTAAGAATTTTATGGTTTGAATAAAAGAAATCTTGTATCTCCGAGTTAACGGTCCTAATAAACAACTAATTGCCACTCTAGACGTTTAGCATACTATACTATAACGGTTGTAGAAGGCAAACACCCTCTGGCCCATCTCTCTCTGTCTCTATGTTTTTCTCTCTCCTCTATTTCAACTGTTTTCTGCCAGGGAGCTTTATACATTTAAGATTTGTTTATGTCCTTTTGTTCAGCCATACTATATAATAGGGAGATGTTATCTTCAGCTATCATCACCTACCATCTGTAAAAATCCATGAGAATAGGTAGTTATGATTATGCCTTTTGCAGGATAGTCAATTGGCTGTTTTCTTTTCAAATCTCTGAAGTTTGATGCCATAACTCTAACAGCTGATAGAACATACACAACCTTTATTGGAAAAGGAGGTAAATGTGCTCACGTCTTGTTGTTAAGTCTCTGCAACAGATTGTAGATCTAATTCATAATTGACTGGGTTTGCCTGAGATCAATGCAAGTTATTGCATGACTTTCACAACCTAATGCATTTCTAATCTGTTATCAGAAACACTAACATTCAAAGTGCATTAATCTTTATCATGAATATCTTTTTTTCAAAATATTCTGAATGTCACATTGGAAAGTACTTCACTGACTATAATGTGAATCATTGGTTGGATCATCTCCATGTCATACCCACCTCAATATTTATATTATAATATGAAGCATTTCACAACATATCCTTTACTCAGGAGTTGCTCTTTTCATCTGCAGGAACTCTGACAGAACAGCTGGTGTTATCCATTTTTGTCCAAGAGGGCTACCTACTTTAGTTATTTGATAAATAACAAAAACGGTTAGTGTATACTATATTGAATTCCGAGATAGTTGGTAATTTTCTAAAGGGTGAAAAGTGTTAAATTTACAAATATTAGTAAGTAAATGATACCTTTACACATACAGACACTCACACATAGATTTGTGTGTGTGCTCACTATTTCAGTATTCAATTCATGGACAAGGAAAATTACTAAGACTAAACTGTAGATGAATATTTATCCAGCATGCTAATGATTTTCTAGCTCAATAATTGTGTATGTTGCTGAAAATGAAACCAAATTAATAGCCACTTAAAATACTTTAACATCATCAAAACTAACCTTTTATAAATGGGGAAAAAACAAAATTGCCATATTTATATATTGCAATACTTCCTCGTCCAGTGTAAGAACTTTGTATTGATTACTATAGCAAGAGTATTACAATTTTTAATTAAAATAAATTAAGTTTTATTGTTCATAAGCTTGTCAAAGAAAACCCTTCTTATAAAAGAATTTAAGTCAACGGAAATGCCTTTCATGAAGATCGTTGAATTATCTCCCCCTGACATTTATGAAACTAGATTCCCTTCTAGTTTTCTAAAGTGATGAGAGTTAGCATGCTTGTTTCGCAAGCCATTGCTCGTGGCTTAGGTCTTAATTTGGGGGCTCTATGAATCAAACCTTGTGCCAAAATTGGCTTTGTCTTATAAATATCTACTTTTTATGCAGGGTTGCTAATTCTGAAAACTGGGGCCATGAAGTAACACAGTATGAGCAGTACACTCCTCACCATTGTGTTGTTTTCTGATCTTATTATATGTGCTTATTTTACTGTAAACCAACACGAACACAATATACAGCCTGTTTTTACTTTTTAGCTGTTGGATTTACTGTTTTCTTAAAAATCTAAGTTACATTTATTAAATTTATGAAAATGTTAGATATCTCATCAAAAAAGGCCTAGCCTATTAAAATCTAAAAATGTGAATTATTGTTTTGTTTAGTTCCAGAATTCGGTCTCCTAAACGGTCACAAAAATATACTAAATAGCAGCAACAGCGTGTAAAGAGTGTGTCATTTTGTTGCAAAACGCCATATCTGTGTCACGTGGCAAGCTACGGATGGATAGAATTGTTTAGAACCAACCTCAAAAGGAGTAGTATACATAATTTAGAAACGTTATGAGAATTTTTTTTTTTTTTTTTGCAGCTAAGAATAATGCGGAAATGCAAGACAGGGCATTAGAGATAAGCTTTACTTTTGAATTGGAAAAAAAAAAAAATAACAAGCCAACCAAAGAAAAAAAAACTGCTTTTCGGAGTAATAACATTGTTTTAGCTGGTTTGGTCTTCCGTAGTAGATCACGTGGCTGGGTCAGCCATTTTAACTAATTGACTCTTCACCCACTCATTGTGTTGAGGTTAGTGCTGCTGCCTTATCAGTGTGTTGTGTTGAGAGTGAGTGAAGAAAAGGAAGGAGGGAAAAAAAAGGCCGAAAAACTAAGTCATATTGGTAGCAGCACTATGTGCTGCTGCCGTCGTCGTCGTCGTCTCACTATCAAGTGAATGCCGCCATTGCTCTGTTACTAGCAGTAGTAGCAGCAGAACCCGAAGAAGCGGCCATGTTTGCCTGCAAGCTACAACTCTTTCCTTACTTACACACAAACACACAAGTTGCTCTTCTTAGTCTTTCACAACTTCTTCTGACTAAACACCCTTAATATCTTTGCGCCCTCTCTCTCTCGCTCTATCTTTCTACTCTTCACATCTAAAAACCAATGCCCGGATACATGTAATGCGTTCTTTTTATGTCGATGTGCTAAACATCTGACGGTCCCTTTTAATTTACATATGGTTTCATTTGCCGGTGAAGATTTGCTTTGAAAAAAAAAGGGGTTAGAAAAGAAAAAAAAAAAAAGAAATCAAAGCTTTTCCACAACTCTACCGTACGGGGTAACTCAAGTGGGACGGATACGAATTGCGAGTGAAAGGATATCAACAACACTATACCTGCACCCTCGCTTTTGCCTGAGTCCACTTCAAAACACAACTTTCTTCGGTCTCATGGAATTAATTTAACTGACCTCTAATCATTTCTTCAACGGAACGACTGACCTAAACACGCGATTGGCATTCTATCCCTCACATCTTCGCACACCTTTTTATCTCTCGTTCTAATTCGCTCTTATCGCCGACCATTTGATTTATTTTTAGCAAACAAAACAAACAGGAAAAAAAAGTAGCATACTCGATCGGAACGTTATTTTATATATATTTAAAGAAAATAAACAGAAAAGTACTAAAAATGGGCTGGCAAATAGGTAGGACACAATATTATTGTGTCGGTGATCTTGCCCTCCTCCTCCTCAACTCTTGACTTGGAAATCTATATAGTCGATGTTTTAGCATCGTGTTATTCCTAGTCTCAATGATCACATCACCGCGGCGATTTATTTATTTCTACAGCCACTTTCATATACTTTGGTATAATTAATTCTCTCTATATTGGATTTAAATTTACTTATATTGCTAGCATGATTTGGAAATCTTTACATTGGAACAGATGCTGTTACCATTGCAGCCGGATCTGTGGTAAGTAAAATTAGAACTAGAACAGCTTCTTGCGTAAGGTCTCTTATTTGACATGTTTTCATGTTCTCAACAATTGAAATGCTTGTTTTCTATAACAATATTTTTCCTTCTGTTTTGTGTTCGTGGATATTTTTTTAGATTATTATAACCGACCAGTTAATGCTTTTTCTGAATGGCGATTGCAAAACTATGATCCACGCCATGAACAGGTAGATGCGTAAACGTAGTTCACCCTTTCTTGACTCAATGACTTAGTTTATTTAATTCACTTGAATGATTACATGTCGTATCGGTCGAGAATAAGTGTTTAGTGAACGTAAACAAAGCAAATTTACATTGAATATTCATTTTTCTGAGGATTCTTTGAAATGCAGCAAAAGACTTAAACTTTTATATTTTTGTCTTGAAATGTGTTCTTTTCAATTGATTTAACTGTAAATATCATATCGATCTTATAAACTTTAATGCTGTACCTGAATCTTTTTAAAAGCGGATTTGAGAGTGAGAACTAGCTTTCGTGGTGCATATTTTGAAAACATGTAGTTGTACTATTACCTAATAATAGTAGTACATGTGGCAAGCACTCTATACAGTTAGTGTGTAGGAATGATGCTATTCAGATCCCCATGACTCCGTTTTAAACCTGGTTTTTATCCCACCCACCCCCCTTACGATCATAATAGTATTATTTTTTTTCTTACTAAAAGGAACACGTTACTTTACAATATTATTTGAATTTCTGATTATTCTTTACTCCTCCTATAGACTTTTACAAAGTAAGCCATGGTAGTGTATGTAGTAAATGCCGAAACGGCTAGATGTTCGTCTCTGCTTCTTACTGTGGGTCTAATAAAAGCCCCCTTTCTTCTGCTTGTCTTACTTATTTGTGAATTATATGATTTGTTATTGAATAATTCTAAGAATAAATAAACAAAGGTCAATCTTCCTAAATCATGTCACTTCTGTTACAAGTGAAGTAAATGTTCATTCATCTAAAAGCTCCAAAATTAAATGCTTCTTGCCAAAAAAAAAAGTCATTAATGAAAGTAATATTTTGAAATTTGTTGAGTGATCCGTGTGTGTATTAGAAGGGAATTTTTTTTTTTAAAGGTCTCATTATCTTTGATTGAGTTTTAAGTTGTTAAATAGGTCTTCGATTCTTAAATATTAGTGTTCCACTTCTAGTAAGATGTGATTACTAGAGTTTGATCCTCTCTTCTTCTTCCATAGAATGTTGAGCAATTTTTCTGTGTGATATTATGATTAGCTGCTGCTGCTTATTCTCAAAGGGGGGAGTGTTTCTTGGTGGCGGCGGCCATGTGTTGGCTGCCATCCATAGCACTACACCAGCCACTCTACAACCATTCTTTAGGCATTTACTTTTAGCTATTGTTACTGCAGATTTATTATACTCTCCGTACATTTACACACACCACTTTCTTTCTTTAATACTATTTACTTGTTGGTCGTACTTCTGTTAAAGAAGGCTACTTCAGATTTCGTATCTTTTGTTGCTATCCATTCCGTGAATATCCTTGACCCACTTTTGATGACATGGTGTACATTGGTCTAAATATTTTGTGCCACCTCCGTTTACTGTTTTTTTTTCTTTTTACACTCCGTGAAAAGCTTTTTTATTTTACTAATTCTTTACTTATTTTACAAATTTAAGTATTTATTTAATATTAGGATTGTTGAAATTGAGTTTTAACGGTAAGTTAATACGTTTTAACTCACTTTTCTAATTTCGTCAGTCCTCATCATTGAAACCATGCACATGAGGTGGCTACTACATCGTTCAGGCGAATGTTGTTTTTCTCAGGATACCGAAAGAAAATAGCTTAATCCCCCTCCCCCCCAATTTATTTTCAATCCAACCTACTTCATATGCACTAAATTAAATCTATAATTTGCTCTTAATTACAAGCAATTTTTTTTTTATTCCATCTTATCAAGGAGGACACAGGAAGTCTCTTGAAAGAAATGAGCACTTGCTTCGTTCGACATTACCGACCACACCAGCTTTTCACTCTTGAGGTTGAAATCGTTATTAACAATCTTGCTGTTTGCTTATTAAACTGTTAGTGTGTAGCATTTGGTAGGAGTGACCTTATGGTGTTTGTATTTTATTCCTTTCCTTTGATCAAAATTAGGCTCTTAAATTGTAGAGAGCTTCTATTTTTTTTTTATTTTTTTTTTTAGCTTGAATATTTTTAATTTGGGCAGTGGTTAAACAAGATGTGATATTTGAGAATCTAATAATTTTCTAAACGAAAGATCTGTTCACATGGTTTTACTACAGTCTGTTCACCGAAGCCATGGCCTCGATATGGCGTTTACCTTTTAATGTTTTACAGCTGCAAAATAGCTGGACTTGAAACCTACTACAACACTCACTACTTCTTATCTCTTATCAAATCAGTTTTAAATATTCTGTATTTAACCTTCTTATATCATATTTGAATAGCCAGGTCAAGGAAAAACGATTTTATTTTCCTTTTCGATGTACTGTTTATTTCAATGAAGAATTTGGCAATTTAACAGCTTTTAAGTTGTTCGTCGTACTCGTACGACAATAATGGATAAAGATTGGGTTGGGTTTAATCGGTCTTTCAATAGTTTCCCATTAGTACTTTTTTTTTTTTTTTTTTTTTTTTTTTTGTCAAGCCAGAGTCCAGTTAAGTAATTTAAGTACCTTTTTTTTTAAAAATTATTTTTTAAGTTATGCTCAAAAAGGTGAAGTATATATCTGAGGGATTTATCCTAGTTTCTATTATTAAGGAAGTGGGGCCAATTTTAATCTCATCAATCGTCAGTTGCGATGTAAATGTCAACCAAAATAAGGCCTAACACGTTCTTTCGCAAAATGAGGATTTTTTTTTTTTCCCTTCATCAGTTTTGGGGCTTTAAAAATGACTCGTGAGTCATATATTTTTTTCTCTAGAATGATTTGTTTGGATTTCTGTAAATTTACGTGATGTTATAATAGCTAAACTCGTACTGTTGATTTTAAATTATTAAGATCAAAATCAGCCCTCAATGTAGTGAATACTGAATGAATGTGTTCGTCTTGGGCACAATCCCTCTTTCAATTTAGATGTTTCTATTAAAAAAGGGAAAAAAAAAAATTT
The DNA here is from genome assembly GCA_006491835.1 of Architeuthis dux. Lineage (NCBI taxonomy): Eukaryota > Metazoa > Mollusca > Cephalopoda > Oegopsida > Architeuthidae > Architeuthis > Architeuthis dux. The sequence goes on along the minus strand of VCCN01005929.1, from coordinate 1,304,655 downwards.
CTTTTCATGAACATTATGCTTATAATTTTAACTTTAGCAGTTACCATATAGAATAAAGTAGAAAATATTTTTAACGTTCAGAACTTTTTTTTTAAATAATCTAAAATTACTCCCTGCAGGTCCCAGCATCAGCCTATCGAGAAGAAAAAATCAATTTAATATTTAAAAAAACATAACTGTAATTTTGACATTTTGCAAAGATTTACTTATATTTACAATATAACTCTAATGCCAATGGTAAACTGGATCGTTACTTTCCGTCCGTTGTATGGAAGTGAGGCTTCGAAATGTGTTGTTACTTCCCCTTGTTCATTTCGTTAGCTTCCGTTTTTGTACAAAATCAATCGGTTTAAAGTATTTTCTTGTGTGTGCTTTAAGTTTTGCGGGTGCCCTGCAGACTCCGCGTGCCCCCAACCTTAATAAACACAGATTAGTTATCAAAAAAAAACAACCGTGTTTCCGTACAACAGACGGAAAGTAACTGTCCAGATTACCATTAGCTATTTTAAATAGAACAACTCTGCTAAAACCTTAAAAATCGATTTTTCTAAAAACTAACAAATTCCTGGAAGGTTCTAGTGTCTACAATGCAATGTTTCTCAACCTGGGGTGCCAAAAATTCATCTCATGGGGTGCTGGGAATGGTCTCAGAAATTCAAATAAAACTTCACCTGCCTTTGAATACCACTACGGAAGGTTCAAGGAGGGGTGCTGGTCGATTCGACTTGGCATCAAAGGGGTGTTCTGGACTAACGAATTATCATTAAAACCACAAAAAAATTTCTATTTCTTTCGACTGGTAAATCTTTACCAAAATTAACTTGCAATTTTGAAAAGACTTGGATTGCTCATTATGTACATAGAAATTATATTGCAATTTTTTTTATTTAAACTAAAAAAAAATATTTACCTTGAACATGATGGGATTAATATTATAGTTGGCAATTGTTTTCAATTCTACAGTATCTCGGTTTTATGTAATTCTGCAATCCAGTTTGTGTGTGCGTGTCTCTCTCTCTATATATATACCATGGAACTAGAACAATATTTGCTTATTTCCGATAAAAGCCTTGAGCATTTTAAAATTAGACCATGGATTTCTATTTTTGTATTCAACCTTGTCCTTGAAAGATAGACCTACGATGATTTTTGTTATCCCCCCCCCCCCGTAACATATATACTAAATTAATCACTTGACAAAATGCAATGAAATATATATATAATCTTTAGAAGAATAATTAATTTTAAATGAAGGACATGTCTTTTTGATTTCTAAATTATTGCAGATGTTACATTCGTCTTAAATTTTAATTTCTTAACGATTGACACTTTTGGTGATTTAAGCTATTCTTGAATTTACCGACCTAAAACGAAAGATTGCCCAAGAATAATTACCGATGGGTGGGAAGCATGCAATGGGCTACGGAATTCTGCTGTAGTAAATCCTAATAGCTTTTCTTGGATCCAAATGTTGGCTACTGTGTTGTACTGGAAGATCATTGGAGGCAACTGGTCCAACAAACTACCGAAACCTGCATGGCTAAATGGAACACATACACAAGAGTTTGTTTCCGTCCTGTTTTTGCTTACAATTTTGTGAATAAACTTCATTGATTAGATTATACCGTATTATCCGCTGTGAACAAATTGTCAGTAAATGATTTTTTTTTGTAATTCCCCCAGTAGGAGTTGCTTCCCCATTGACCGACATAAAATGAAAGATCGCCCGATTTTTATTTCATCTGAAATATTAAAATAAAAGCATCTGATGATTTTCGATTGTTATTACAGGTAATTATTTATAATTTGACGGTTTTGGAAGTAAAGCATCCCAGATTTATAGGTCCTTTAAATAAGAATCTAGGGTTGTTGGTTTGTTTTTTCAATTAATGTTTGTAAACAAATGAGGGGCATTTCTCTTAAAGGCCAAGATTTTTTATTTTTTTTTAAATACACATGGGACATTGTTGAAATGCTGCATTATGTAAAAATAGCAAAATTACAATGCATGTTGATAAACAATTTTTACTGTGTTAAAAAAAACTTGATATAATTTTGAAGAAAACTGACTAGGGAATGATCAATATTTTAATTTTTTTTTTTTCCAGCAAAAAATTTAATGAAACCATCATTGGTTGATTTCCCTGTTTAGAATTTAAACTTTTTTTTTTTTTTTTTTTTTTTTTTTTTATTAAATTATTAAAAGATCAACTCTGTTTTCTTTTTTTGTTGTGAAAACACAAACCGAGTCGTTGTTAATGCAGGAAATTTTATTTTCTGGTGTATATAATAAATAAATATATATATTTATGAAAAGAAAAAAATGCAGTATTATAAGTTACAACAAATAACTTGTTTTATTTTACTATTCATTTTCCAAATGTTAGTTTTTCTTAGTTGAAGGCATGTTTATGGTGTAAGTGAAGACGTTAATTCGTCACTGTCAACTATTTTAAATATCCTTCAATATAAGTTAAAACAACTGGTTAAAAATATACAAGTGCTTTTATTCACACTTTAATTATTCGGGCTCAATTACCCTTGTACATTACAATCTATTTTTTTTTTTTTTAACTTTCAGTAAATAACTTAGAAAATCCAATTCCGGAAAAGAGGTGGGGTAGGGTTTTCAGATTTGTCTATATTTTAAGACTAATCCATTTAATGAATTTACTAAGACAAAGAATGCCGAGCAGATATTTTCTAAGGAATGTTTATTGTAGTCAGATTACTAGACCAGCTGCTCGTTTGTAGGCCATGAAAATAAAAACTGCTTATTCCTGTCACTCCTACTTCTGTTAATTGAGGTCAATGTACCTTTTAATTAAAACCTCTCTCCATTCCCATCTAATTTATGAACTTGGCTAATGTTTTCAGTTACTTTTATTTGTAAAATTAGTGAAAATGTTATACAAATTATTCTCCTGCAACCACTGACTTTTTTTTTTTCCCCCGCAATTTAAAAATTGAGGCAAAAATTTAACTGATCCTTAAAATGTAAACAAATGTTTGATCTGCATAACTCCAAGAATAAGTAATGTAGTTTTTTTCCTCCCACTCCGATCTCTTTAAACGGGGGGGGGGGTTAATTAGGTCAGTATAGTTGAAACTTGAATAATATCTGCCAAAATGTGAAATTTTGCAAATATGCCAAAATAACTCCCCGATGTCTAAATAATTATGCAGCTATTACAATTAACAGAACCATGTTTTAAGACTTTCAATATTATTTAATGCAGATACTCAAGTACTCACCACAGTATTCAGTCTGTACTTTTGAGTTGTACAGTTGAAACAAGGTTTATTACTGTTGATACTTCCAGAGGCATTTGGTGTTGAAGGCTTTGAAGTTATCTTTTATGGGAAACATTATGATTGGAAGCTGCTGCTGCTTTTGCTTGAACTTATTGAACATAGCTGTGTATGGTGTTAATATATTGCCATGTCTTTTCTTGAATTGCTTTACATAAATTGTGTGATATTCAAAGAAGTTCGAGCTTCTCTTTGCATAATATTTTGACTTTTCTTAGATAAAGCATTGTCAATTATTATTAATTTTGGACTAGTATTTCATTCATTTTATTTTTGGCAACTCCCAGATCGTCATTACAGGATCGTTGGTAAGCATTGTGGATTGGAAATTAAGAATAGCACTCTGGCAAAACCTGAACTCAGGCTCCTGAAGATAAGGGATCTGTCTTAATGTGACAGCTGCCTTACCAATTAGGCTACAAAGACCATTGGCTGTGAATTAGGTGTTCGAGGGAAAATAAAGAATAGTTCTATGGTTAGATTTGAATGGCTACAGCTGGTGGTCTTCGTGGCTTTCAATCCAAGTAAACAGAGC
>VCCN01005929.1:1276614-1289448 GCA_006491835.1 Architeuthis dux | reverse complement strand
TTTTAGCACTGAACTTCATTGTTAGGAGAGTAGGATGATATTACTGTGTATAGACAATCATCAAGATGCTCATCGATAAGGTGAGATCTGTATTTTGATTTTATGATATTCATAGTCGAAAAGAATGATTCACAAAGGTAGGTGGATCCAAAAGGTGGTTTTATCTTGTATGCTGCATTTTTCAGGAAAGGAATTTGTTCTCTTATAACAAACTCCAAATGTTTTCGTTGGTTACAAATGATTTTAGCACAATGTCATTCTGCAGTTCCAAATCTTTTCTTGGATGTCTTCCAATGACTGTAGCACTATTTGTTATATTTACATGGCAAGTAAAAGAATTTAATAAAAAATGTGATCGTTGGCTCCATGATAGTAAAACATTCGAAGCTCTTTTCGAACTGCTCCTAATGCAATTGAAGGTGGATTGCAAATGGTGACTGGTTAAAGTCGTTGTTACCTATCATTTTCTTCATGTTTTGGAATTGTGCGAAAGACTTCATCTTCAGGCGAGAAATCCATAGAACAAGTTTTGCTTTAAATGAATTTATAGGGCCTATCCTATCATTTTAGATATGTTTGCTTTTTCCCCCTGAAGCTCCAAGTTTAAAGAATTAAATTTTTCTGTGATGTCTGTGAAAAAATTCAAATCCTCCAACCAGCAAGTCACATAGTTGATCAAAGTTTTGATTTCTGGATTAGAGAGTGAGCAATTATACATAGCCTCTTCTTAGACTCTCCTCCATGTGCTTGTATCTTAACAAACTTACTGGCCCACTGCAGGTGTTGTTGGCTAGGGTTCTTAAGTCGTACATAATACACAATACCCCCCCACCACACACACACACACACACAAGTGAGAGATCTGTGGTTGCAATGCAATATCTACTTTTTCTCTTCCTTTTTAACAAATTACTCTTAATATCAACCAGATATTTTGCTTGAATTAGTTTTCTCTCTCTAAATTACCCAATTATATTTAAGTCAACCCCCATTTTGGTTTTTTTCCTATAAGCAATTGTTTATTTTGGATAATATTTAAGTTTGTGTTACTCATTCTTTTTTTTATATTTTTTTCTTCCAACTGAAATTGACAATATTTTCTTATTCAGTTATGCCTTTAAATTCTGTTCTTTCCTAATTAGCTTTTGGCATTTATACACCTTTTCATTTACCATATTGAAGAAAAGTTTTTCTTTCCTTCTGTTTATCAGGCTTAGAGAATTACTAATTTGTCTCATCCTAGAATTATTATTCTGTAAATCATTGAAGACGGTATTTTAAAAAAAATGAAGTTTTGAGGAGAGGTAACAGAAGTATCTTGAGAAATAAATTTTTAAAATCAAGTCAGTTATCACACTAGAAATAGGTTTTATTATAGTCGCTTTGGGATGGTGTGTGAACTATTTCATTGCATGTTTTGGTGGCGGGTTTTCTTTTTTCCTGTGAATTTGTAAAACGAAAAAGGTATTTGAGTACCTCTGCGTCTGTGACCTTGGCTGTTATGACACCAGTTAATCATAAATTAAGGGTTCAGTTGTTGGAACTATTTTGTTGTGGGTTATTATTTGAACATAATCACTGATTTTGTTAAAACTCTGGTGAAAATCGTGTCTTTTTCAACCAAGTTTCACACGCAATATTTTCAGTATTTTTAGAGGTAGGATGCTCATTTTAGTCTTGTTTTGAAGCTTTGATACTAAACTTTTGATTTTGATATGCATAACAATGTTCCTAAAAATACTTATAGCATGAATAAGCAAAAGAAATTGGAGCTTTTTGTTTTTTGTTCATATGGAAAAAAGAAAAATCTCACTTTATACATTGTAACTGCCTATGTATTTAAGTTTCATTGTTATATGCATCAGAATCATAATGCAGCGTGTTCAAGCTTCAAAATAAAATGAGCATTATAGCTCTAAAACTAATGAAAATATCACAAGCATAATTTCGTCAAACTTTGATCGTGATTTTCTCAACATTTTAAAAATGCCGTGGGGGGAATGCGTCTAATAGCCTGGCACATTTTCTTACTAACATTTTAGTAGAAAACTGAGATGCCAATCTTTATGTAACTGAAATAATTTTATGTATTAATAAATTTCATCTTAATGTTGGCAAACACTTTATTTTGCTGTCAAGAAACATCTATGTACAGAGTAACCAAGAAATATTGAAAGGTATCAAAACTTTACAAGTAGTGAAATAATTAGATTTGACAGAAATAAGTTTTATTCTTCCATGTATTTGTCATGTAGATTGTTGCTGTCAATGCTGGCTTTGAATGCCTTTCATCGTTTCTCATCCTCCGCTGCCTTCAAAAATCTTGAAGGTCCCCTTCCGCTGCCTTCAAAAATCTTGAAGGTCCCCTACCGCTGCCTTCAAAAATCTTGATAGTTTTTCTAATTTTTCTTCACCATCCGAAGTTACAGTAACCAGTTTCTTCATTGATACTCTAAGGTTGCAATTACACCTTGATCCATGGGCTTGGAGAATTGAAATTTTGAGTGGAAGAAACGCACTTTTGATATGCAAAGCGGATTTTAATAAGGGAACGCAACTCAGGGATCAGGACAGTATTGCCTGATGACAAAGTGAATTAAGAAGTTAAGATATTACTAAGTGAAGCACGGACTATGCACCGTAACAAAGCACCTGCGTGCAGTAGCAAGTATCAGAACATTTTTTTTGCGTGTGCTTGTATGGTATGCAGTACCAGGCTTTCCTGTGTATTTATGAGTTGTCTGTATGTGTGTTCAGGATTTTCTCAAGAACTATAAGACTTATTAGACCTGTAAACCATATATATTCTTAATCAGCATCATCCGGGGAAGGTTTTTGGACCTAAACACATGTGAAGTGGTCAAAATGCCTTTTCTGTTTATTTTTTATTTTGTTTTTTCATCTGGATTTTCTCAAAAACTATAAGACTTAGACCCGTAAAATTATATATATATATATATCATCCAGGCAAAATTGTTATACCATTTAATTGGACCTACACACTTGTGAGATAGTCTAAATGTTGGTTTTGTTTTTTGTTCCCTGAATTTTCGTAAAAGAACGGCAACTCCTTTTTCTGTTTACAAAGATCGGTAATTAAGTGCTAACGAAAACAGTGTCTGAAAATGGAAAGAAACTGATGCCTTTGATTTGCAATTAGAATAAAAGTATGTAAATAGAACAGTATGACCATCTTCTTCTCCCAAACTCTGCTTTGTAGCCAGAGGTTGAATCAAGGTAATCCTAAAATGCTCCAATCTGAAGAAAAAACAAATCAGGGTGATTTGCAAATCAATAATAATAGTGTGGGGTCTGTTTTCACTCAAATCTATAACAATGATCTGATTTCAATCTATTAGTGTACATCTAATATATATTTGTGATGTTTGTGTATGTATGTCCATCTTCTCAAACGGACATTGTAGCCAGGGGTATGAATCAGCGTAACCCAGAAATGCTCTAACTTGAAGAACAAAAAAATAAAAAATTGGGATGATTTGTAACTCAAATATAATAGTGTGGATATTTTCTATAGTTTTGAGAAGGGTCATTAATATTGAAATGGTTCTTCGGACAGTTGAACACCTTGTTATTAAATGCATTAGCCAGACAAGTGCGGATTTCAACCTGATGTGGCTTCCACTTCTTAACAAATCCAAACCCGACAGAACAAAAACACAGAAACACCAGGGCCATGCGCTATAAGGGCTACCCCCCTTTAAGCATATTTCTGTTTAACCCATCACACTCGGATTTTACACTTGAAGAAGGCTGAAGAATGGATCGGCCGAAACGTCATGTTTATAACACAAATAACAAGGAGTTCAACCATCGAAGAACCATTTCAATATAATAGTGCGGGTTTAGCATTTGTGCTCAACCTGATTATGATGATTTGATTTCTATCTATCAATGTATGGGTGAGATTTTTGGACCTACACTCGTGTGGGGGTCAAAATGTTGTTTTTTTTTATCTTTTCGAATTTTCGTAAAAGAACAGCAACTCCATTTTTTTAATTTACAAAGAACACTAACTCTGCTAACAAAAACAGTGAGGGGGGGGTTGACCTTGACTTATGCCTTTCATTCACAATTAGAATAAAAGTATGTAAATAGAATAGGTATGCCTATCTTCAGCTCCCAAACTGTGCATTGTAGCCCAAAGTTGAATCACAGTAACCTTAAAATGCGCTTACTAAAAAAACGTAAAATAAATCGTGGTGACTTGTAACGTAATAATCATGCAGGGTCAGTTTTTGTGCTCAACCCGATAACAATGATCTGATTTCAATCTATCAATGAACATCTAATATATATTTTTGAGATGCCTGTATGTATGTCCAGGACTTTCTCAAAAAGTATAAGACTTAGACCTGTAAAATGGTGCATATGCTTAATCAGCATCATCTTGTGAGTTTTTTACCATTCATTAGTGTCAAAATGTTTTTTCTCATCCAGGATTTTTCTCAAAATCTATAAGTGTTAGACCTGTAAAACTATATTCTGAATATGCATCATCTGGGGTCTGCCTCACATGCAGAAGGTCCTGGGTTTGATTCCCATTATGAGCGAAGAGTGTGGCAAACTGAGCACAAATTTCCCTGTGCACTCAGCAGCTAATTGAGTACACTCTCTGACGCATGCAACAGAAACTGGGTCTTTGTCACCAGGCTCCATACTCTATTGGGAGTTGTCTCTTGAGCGATGGAACGCTTTACCTATCTCACCTATGGACCTACACATGTGAGGGGGGGGGTTGAAAATCTTTTCTTTTTTTTTTTTTTCTTTTTTTTTCAAAAAACTTTTAACAGTGACTCCTATTTCTATCGGTAACTTTGTGCTAATGAAAATAGTGTCTGAAAATGGAAAAAATGTCAACTGATGCCTTTCATTTGCAATTAGAATAAAAGTATGTAAATAGAACGGTATGACCATCTTCACCTCCCAAACTGTGCCTTGTAGCCAGGGGTTGAATCAAGGTAATCCTAGAATGCTCCAAACTGAAAAAGAAACAAATCAGGGTGATTTGCAAATCAATAATAATAGTGTGGAGTCTGTTTTCACATTCTGATCTGATTTCAATCTATCAATGTTCATCTAATATATATTTGAGAATGTTTGTATGTCCATCTACTCCTCCCAAACGGTGCATTGTAACCATAGGTAATGAATAAAGATAACCCTAAAATGCACTACCTTACAGAACGCAAAATAAATCTGGGTGATTTGCAACTTGATAATAATAGTGTGGTGTCTGCATTCGCACTAAACTGATAACAATGATCTGATTTCTATCAAGAGTTGCGAACTGAGATGGGCTCTTCACCTTGATAGAACAGCTGAAAACAAGAAGCTTTGAAATGATATGTGGATGAAAAGATTTTGTTGCATTTCTTTTGTAAAATTTATAAATCTTATCCGTAGTCAAATTGTTTGTAATTTTTGCTAAAATCCACACTACAGAATGAACTTTGTTTCATTCAATACCCAGGCATCACCAGGTTTACAGCTAGTATGATATATTTCAGCTGCAAATGGTTATTGCTCATAAATAGTATATAAAGCAACAGGAATTTCTTTTTAGATCATAACAGAATTGTTGTCATCAAAAAACATAAAAGCGACATCATGAATTGGTTAAAAATGATCAGGTTCATTACAATTGACCATATTAGATATTCTTTCAATATAATTTGAACTTGGATAAAAAGCTAAGCATATTTGTCAAATTTTTTTTTAACATGAAATCTGATGAAATTCTTTCTCTCATAGACTAGTGTATGAACAAGTTTAATGTATATTTTTTTCTTTAATCTTTATAAAAGTAAGTCTCTCCAAATTTAGAAAATTTGGAATAACTAATGTTGGACAGTGAAAGATATATCAATTACAGTGTTAAAATTATCAAGTTGGAGCAACTCAAATTTCATGTAATATAAGATTTTATAAAGTTATGTAAAAGTATAACCTATCCATTTATAGACATAGAGTAAGCAGGATTTTTTTTGGTGCTGGTGGTGGGTCCCCCAATTTTTAGATATTATTACTCAAGCCATCCTTTCGAAATTTTATACAAATGATGCAACTGTTCTAACTGAACATGAAGATTTGTTTTTTTGTTTTTTTTAATATATTGGATTGAAAATTACAGTAATGAACTGAAGTATTTTGCTTATAAACATTAGAAAAATTTGAAAAATCACACATAGTCAAGTATTAAATGTGTTTAGTTTATATAAATTTTCACAAAATTAGAAACACATGGTAATCAGATTTATTTAGGGTAAATTTTTCAGGACTCGTCAATAAAAAGATTTATAAAATTTGTGATGCCATACAATTACTGTATTTATGATATCAAAATTAACTTCTTTTTTTCTATTTCTTGAGTCAAGAAATAGATGAAATATGAATTGGTACCAATTGTTTGTAATTTAAATTTGAATATTTATAAAAAAAATATTTTTGCTTAATATTCAAGGTAATATTACTATGAATTTCGATTTCTAAAAACTTAACCTATTTTGTGCTAGTGTATAAAGCTATCAGTTCCTGTAAATGATTTGTTTTTTTCTTGTTTTTTTCCAGAGCCAAATGCCTGAATGAAAAGCGTAGGAGAGAACAGGAGAATACATATATCGAAGAACTTGCGGAGTTAATCTCAGCAAGTGTCACCGATATGAGCTCATTCTCGGTCAAGCCTGATAAGTGTGCAATACTGCAAGAGACAGTCAACCAAATCAAGCAGATCAAGAACGGTAAGTAGAACAAATATTTTATGATACTAAGTTCATTAAGTTGCCTGTCTATCCAATTGACTAGTTAATCCCTGTGAAAGAAATTTGTATATATTTGAATTTCTATGATTTTTTTTTTTTTAAGAAACTACTGATGATGGGTAGGAGATATTTTTATCAGCAGAATTTTTACCTTTAGGTGGAAGAGTCCATTGTTAAGGCAGGAGAAACAAACAGCCACACTGTTAGTGTTCATAAGTACAGTACTGCTCATAAGTATTTGAACAAACAGACATTTTGCTTGTATGGCTTGGTTTTAAGAGTTAAAAACAGGCTTTTTTATGCAAGAATCACATTTTATTGCAATCAGCACAAGGCATGCATGTTTTGTGGTTCTGAATTTTAAATAAAAATTTTTTTAATTGTTAAATGAATTAAATCAAATCTTCTATCCTGCTAAAATCTTGTTCAGAGTCAATCAAGGCGAATGAAAAGGCTAACTAACATAATTTGAAAGGGTTGCCAAATTAGTTATCCTTAAATTAGACCAATACATATGGAAACAAAGCGATCGTATTTTTATTGCAGTTTGGTAGCTAATTGTATGTAAAAATTCCCTTTTTTGTTGTTTGATAAATTATGAGGGTGCATCAAGAAGTCTGCTGCCTGACATGTAGTTATTAGTTGAATTTTGACCTGAAATTTTCACTGTATAATGTTCAGTCTGTGATTAATACTCACTACTGAATTAAATGCATCGACAAGGAGATTGCTGAAAAATAAATATTTGTTGTGTAAAAGAAATGTTGTTTGATATCTGAATCTTTGAAAATAATCAGTTCCCAAGCAATTCAAAGAAGTTCTCAGATAGCTAAATGTGCTGAGGGAACATAACTAAAAATTACAGGTAAAGTTAATTGCACAGTTTCCTTTCATGGTCCAACTATGACTGGGTGTTCCCCATATTATCAAAAATACTGATTTTAAATCTTTTAGTTGTTAACTGGCTTGAAAAACATCTGTATGGAATTGTTCCATTATGTCAATTGGCAATTTAGTAAACCTGAACTCATCTTGAGTGACATGGCTTTATACAAGAAAGAAAGTACAAGAAAATGTTAATGATGTTAAAGGCTTTGGGCTTGTGTACTAAGACTAAAACTCACCTATATGTACACTGTAAAGTAAAGCCAATTGTCTTAAGAGACCAGTGCCTTTTGCAATAATAGAGGGCATATATGGTGAACTAGATCATCTGGAGAAATTAAGTATGGTTTCACCAATAAACTCTTCTTTCTAAGACTACTGGTATAGTGATTGTGAGGTTAAAAAAAATTATTCATTACATTTGTACAGATATTTCTCCACCAGATTGAATAAGGTATTGCCACATGTATCCATCACCAATGTCAAATGTGCAAGTTCTGTGCACCCTTTAACCTCTTATTAAAGAACCCAAAATGGAATCTGTTAAAAGAGTGCCAAAAGTATTTTTAACAAATTAGAATTTATTAACCCATTTTGATCCTAACTTAAAAATAATTGTAGCAGCTGACACTCCAGATTTTGGTATTGGTGCTGTAATAATAAATAAATTGAACAACAGAAGAGAAGGCATTTGCACAGGCTTGTCACTCATTAATTCCGGCTGAACAAAACACTAGTCAGATTGAAAAGGAAAGTTTAGGCAATTATTTCGGCTATAAAGTTCTTCAAATCAGCCATCAGTAGCTCAAAAAAGGGGTATTCCCATTTCACACAACTAACATACTATAACAAGGGACCACAATTTTAATTGGAATACCATTGCCCGGGATTCATCCAGTGACAATGTCAGGCCTGTCCGAATGTCCTATTAGTCAGGATTTTTAGAACTGCCCGCACATACACGTGCGGGGACCCTACATTAAAAACGACTGTGTGTCAAATCTGCCCTCGTGGGAAGGCAAATAAACAAAACCTATCTTCCTCTAAAATGGGTAATCTTGTTAAGATTAATACCAAATTTAGCCCAACCCACAGTGATTCTTTTTTTTTTTTTTTTTTTTTTTTTTTTTTCTCCACTATCAAACTTGAATCAGCAATTGAAAAGATCAGATGTGTGTGTAATGCTATCCGGGCACTACCTGTCACAATTTTTAAAAAAAATGTCTGCAGGGGTACAAGTAATTTAAAAAGTTATACATTGTCTCAAAAATCACTAGAAAGAAGAAATAATCACAGGGATTACCATCAGTTCTATTTACGGAAAGTGTCTCAATTTTTGGGTGACTAGTTTTTAGAATGTGTCGTAGTTCCAGAGTCTTTATGAATGCCTTGTTAAAATGATTTCATGCACCTGTAGAATGAAATCCCTAATGAGAAACTACAACTATTGGCCATATATGGATGAAGATGTAGAAGAAATTGTGGCACATTGCCACAAATCTGTTGTTGCAGCAAAGAGTCCAACCCCATCATCCCACTCTGCAAGCAGAAATGCAAACCACACACACACACACACCAGGGTGGAGGATCCACATTGATTATGCAGGATCCATTGAGTTATTTAGTTGCCATAGATTCCTATTCAAAATTGCCAGAGAGATCTTTACCTGCCAAAAAGCAAACACATTTAAAACCATAATTTTTTCTTTGACAATTGTTTTTTAGGTTTGGCATACCAAAGATGTTGGGTTTGCTTAATGGTAATCAGTTCACTTGAGTAGTATTTGCTGAAGATTGCAAATTAATAGTATCAAACTACATCACAATCCTACCATTACCATCCACAGTCAAATGGCCAAGCAGAAAGCATTGTATATACCCTTTAAAAGGGTCTTAGTTACTTCAAAAAGGGAATGAAATGAGAGGAATTTTATAACTTCTGTTTTCATAGAAGCAATGTTTGAAAGACCTATTTGAACACTATTCAATGCAATGTGTATTAGGCTAGTAAAGAAATTTCTTAAAGGACAAACTTATAAAGGCTTAATCTCTACCAGAATTTCTAAGAATTCAGACCTACAAAAGTAAAATGGCTAGCCAGAAACATTGAGAATCATCTTGGGAAAGTGACTTATATAGTCAAAATCAGATTACTTACTAAAGGCACATCAATCAATCAAGCAAGACCAAGACATGTAGACAGTGAAACAACAAATAAAAATGTTACCATTGGAATTTTTATCTGACACATTTGAAACCCTTGCACCATGTATACAAAACTTACTTTAAATATTTTAGCACCAGCAGGGTTACTCGGCATTGCCCAGGAGAAAAATAACTTCCAATATAAAAACCCTGGGAAAAAAATATTTTATAAAGGGAAAACCAAAGTTCCCCCTTAAAAAAACCCTACAGATCTCTCCTGTCGACCCTTCCCCTGTTTTGACACCTAAAGGGGGGGGAAACTCCCTGCAATTTTGATCCGTATAAGGGGAAAGTACCCTCGATTTTGACCCCCGAAACATGAAAAAAGCATTTCTTCCCCCCCCCCCCAATCACCTAATGGCCCCATGTGCACCATCTTAGATTTTGATGAAATTTCAGTATGTGATACCTTTTCTAGGGAAAATTACAGCTTGATTGAACAAATGGTTCAGATGTTATGATATATTGAAATTTGCATAAATTTACATGTCACAATCCGCAAGCCTGATTTGCCAAATTTGGCACTTCATAACTATGGTATTTAAGAAGATATCTAGCTGAAATTTGGTACACCTGTAGTTTTCACTCAATGAAGCCATTTCTGGCTTCATTCTACCTATATTCTATGTGGTTTAGGGGTTAGGGATCCTTCAACTTGGGGGAAATGGCTTTTTAGGGGGAGTTGCAAAATGTTTGGCCGCCCGTAGAAACTGAACTAAAGGTGTTAAAATAAAAATTACACTGGATTATATTCAGTTGATGTATTGCCTTAGAGTTAAAGCATTAAATACTTTTCCGATGATCAAAACATAGGACCATTACTGTAAAAACCCAACATTTTACATGTTTTATGAATGCTTGAAAAGTAATGTAGTCAGTTGAAAAAATGGTTCAAATTTTGCTGAATTATAGTTCAATCTATCCTCTTTCATTCCTAAAAATTTTAAAGGTCCTACTCATATCTAACTTGGCTAAACTGCCACACATTTCAGAATTTTTTCAGAAGAATTCCAACTGAGTATATGAGTATCACTAAATTAAGTCATTATAACCCTTGAAATCTCACCAGGTGACACCTTTCCTAGAGACAAATCAACTCAGAAAAATTTAGCTTGATTGAAGAAACGGTTCAGAAGTTATGACAATTGAAATCTGCTTAAATTTGCATATAGCATGCTGCAAGCATGCTTTTGCCAACTTCGGTCCTTTATAACTTTGGTATTTAAGAATAGATCTAGCTGAAATCTAGTATCCCAGTAGTTTCCCACCCAAATAAGCCATTTCAGGCTTCATTTAACCGCTATTCTATGTGGTTTGGAAGTTATGGGTCCTTCAAAATGGGGGCGAAATGGCTATTTAGGTGGGGGGGGGGGGGGGATCTGCTAATTTTTTGGCCAGCCACAGAAACTAAACTAAGGGTGTTAAAATAAAAATTCTGCCTGATTATTTTCATTTGATGTATTGCCTTGTGAACAGTTCTGAGTTATGGTTACTTAAAAATGGCTTCCCAGAAATACTGATGAAATTTGGAGCCCACTTTGTCACCTTTTTCTGAAAAAAATGGTGTTTTCTAGGACTAGGCTGATAACATTTTCAAAATCTACATAGAAAGTTGACCCTGTGAACAAATTTTCAGCTGAGAAGTTCCTGTTGTGGAATGGTGGCTAGTTGAAAATTGAAAGAATAATTTAGCCACCATCACACAGTGTAATTTGAGTGAGTAAACTATGAGTATACATGTTCAAATTCTTAGGATTGAAGTAGGATAGATTGAACATTCAGCAAATTTTGAACCATTTTTTTTTTTTTTTTTTTTTTCCCTCAATTGTCTACATTACTTTTCATGCCTCCAAAGAGCACATACAATTTTGTGTTTTAACTGATGTCTTCATCAACAGAAAAGTATTTAATGCTTTTAAACTCGATATTTTACACAAGGCAATACATCAAAGGAAAATAATCCAGTGGAATTTTTATTTTAACACCCGTAGTTTAGTTTCTGCGGCTGGCCAAAATATATATATGTAATAAACATTCTCAAACTCTCTCTCTCTCTTTAATGCGAATAGAGATTAAGAGGAAAACAATTTTATTTACAGTACAATTAAGTAATGAGGTAGGATTTAACTTGGAATTTAAGCAAAAATAATAGTAAATAAATTAATTTAAAAAGTCTAACCTGTATTTAAAAAAGCTACTTACAAATTTCCAATATTAACTATTAAAAATAAAAAAAATTAAATACAAAGAAAAATATGCATAGATAAATGCAAATAGAATAATAAAAAAGGCTGTGTTGAAATTTGAAAAGTAAGTAAGAAAAAAAGTAAATATAAACATTCTATTTCTCTCTCCCGTCCGTAAAAACGTTCTCTATTCTATACACATATTTTGGAACGCTTACTACGTCACAACTCTACTGGACATAAAATGTGTGTTCAGTTTAGCATTGTGGACCCCTCAACAAACTTGATAGTGTTGGAAGTTTCAAAAAACAAAATAGCCTATATTTTATCCTAGGTTTAAGTCAATATCCATGCAAAATATCATACCCCTGGGACTTTTAGTTTGGCTGTGATGCTCACTGCAGACATACATACAGTCACACAACAATAGCGACTTTCACATAGTATTAGATATTACCAATGTGAAGATCTTGGATTCACCTGAAGAATTCTAGAAGACCTTTTTCTATTAAAAAGGCTGAGACTCGGCAGCAGACAAAGGGCCATCACTCCTACCACCGGACTCTCTGCAGTTGCTATTACCAGTCAATTTTTTTTTTCTTCTAGGGATAGATGATGTAACCCCAGTTAACAATACAACATATTCATCTGATTAAAAATAATATTGATTTTAGAATGTGTGAACAAAAAACTTTCATTTTTCATTACTTTCCTTGTTTAAACCAAACCTCATACTTGCTTCTTTTCTTTTCTTTTCTTTTCTTTTCTTTTCTTTTCTT
>VCCN01005929.1:1258826-1276421 GCA_006491835.1 Architeuthis dux | reverse complement strand
TCTTTTCTTTTCTTTTCTTTTCTTTTCTTTTCTTTTCTTCATTGGATTAAATATACCTAATCCAATTGGATATCCTCATTTACCCAGTTTTCTTAAGCAAAAATTAACTCCAGTATGAATTATATATACAAATTCAAAAGTAATTTAAATAATTAAATATTCTAAACTCAATAACATGAAGTTATAATGAAATAGCTCCATATTATCCTTTAACTATTAGGGTTTCTAATCTAATCTGGTGAGAGGGACACATTACATCAACTTTGACATTATTAAGTATTTTCTGGCTTGTAAATTGGGTGTTGCCAGGGCCAGCCTTAGGAGCTGCAAGGTTGCCAACCAAGGTCTGTAGAATCTTAGAGATATAAATAAAGTTTATTATAGACTTTATATCTTCGGTAGAATGGAAAGCGATCAAAATGTGCACTTGAAAATTTTAGAGAAATGAATTTTTACGATACATTATTAGTGGTGGATATGGTTAGGCAATGTGGAAAAGAAAGACTGAGAAAAGCGTGTTACGTCTCAAACGTGTTTATTATCATAAAGATAAATCTTTATGGATTTTTTTCGCTGCGAGTGATGTCCTCGGAAGAAATTTGAACATAACAGAGTCGTGCGATCATCCAATGTGGTGTGATGTGAATGAAACAAGATTTTTATTTTGTGTATTATATGCCAGGAGACCTGGTTTGTTAAATGGAGTTTTTTTTTTTTTTTTTTTTTTTTTTTTTTTAGGGTCAGTGTATGGGTTTTGTTAAATGGAGTTTTTTTTTTGTTTTTTTTTAGGGTCAGTGTATGGGTTTTGAAGTTGGTGGTGGGGTGTGTAGATGGTGGTTGTCTTCTAGTTTATTTAGATTGGGTCTGATTTATTGCTATTGTGCGTATGTGTGTGTCACTAAGAGGAGTGTGTAGCAGGGTATGTATGTGGGTGGGTGTCTATTTGTATATGGATAAAATTATTAGTACAGTTAAAAAAAAATATGAACAGTATAAAAAAGCACTACTGACTTTTTAAGAATTCAGAAGAAAATTAAAATCATTGCTGTTCTCTTTAAAACCTGCAATGTGGTGTGTGTATTTGACAAGGCTAGAGTAAATTACACTAGCACAAGACCCAATTGGCTTAAAGATGGCCCTGGGTGTGGCTATTAGAGATAAAAATATTCTTTATCAATGCATCAATATTTTCACCAAAGTATTTCTGTTATAAATTCATTTGTTTTGTAAATTAAGATTAAAAGAATGGCATTTTCAAATCATTTATTTTAAAGAAAAATGTTACCCTTTTTAACTGTATTATTTGCCATGCAATAAATTCTTTTTTTTTTTTTCTTTTCTTTTTTATACTTCTAGAGAGTGAAACAAGTGACGCTGTTCAACAGAGCCAAGTGTCCTCCAGTAAACCATCCATTGTGCCCCTTGCAACTGAACGTATTGGCCCATTGATACTGGAAGTAGGTTGTCCTATTATAACTTCTTGACTTTTACATAAGATATTTTTAAGAAAAAATGCGTCAGATTTAATTCTCATAAGATAAAAAAAAATAGTTAAAAGTAATCCTTTTAATTTGTTCTTGAAACGAGACCAGGATTTTATTTTATATTAGTTGTATTGGTTTTCTTGATATTGTTCTTTGAAGAAGTTAATTTTGGACCATGAATATAACTCTTGTGGACTTTTCAAATGAATCTGTATATTTTTGTATAGATATTAAGCAAAGAGAATATATTTACAAATATTTTAATAATAGCGAATAACATGGACTCCACACTGAAAATAATCACCTAAGAAAGTTCATGGTGTGTTACTGTTTTGTTTTTGTAAAATCCTGTACACTAAATACAAAAACTATTTTGTATCACATATTTTGCAAGTACATAAATCAGCTGATGACAAAGAACATGAGATATGTCCACATTTAAAATATCCATCCCAAGTTTGTATCTATACCAGAAAAGCCAACATATTTTTTAACTATTACTATATATTCTTTTCTAGTTCAGTATTTTTTGATGATGGCTTTTTCCTTATTTATAATTCTGGCACTTTTGAACAGCTAGTTTTGCTTTGTGAAACCAAGGTTTTAATGTTTGAGAATTTGTCATCATAGGTTTGTGCAAAAAGAATTCAACAAACTACAATAATCTGATATGAATAATTTGACCTCATTTTCCTTACAGAAAAAAAAGCGTTAAAGTTTTCACTGTCATATATATATTATAACTCCTACCCTGAAAGATCTTGATGGATCTCTGATAGACGTGGAAATGGACCATTATGAGGACTATAAATAATCTCATATTAGGTTCGTTCTGAGCTGGTTTTGCCATATTAAGTACAATAAGTAAAAAATAAAAGGTAGTTTTAAAAAAATAAATATGTTCCAAACAATAATAATCAATGGCAGTATATTCAATGAAATGTTAGGTAACACTCAAGCAGCAGTTTAATTTTGATATGAATATTACTAATCATGTAGAGCCTAATAACTTGTGGTAAGAACATTGATGCTGGCTAAAATAAATCTAAAATTATTACTCATTATTATATGTGATCCCCCATTTTAGATCCTTTTTGGTACTTTTTTTATTATTTTGTACACACAAATATAATACACTGTTCAAAACATTGTCGAAGACATTTTCAAATAGTTTTAAAAGAAAATTTTTATAATTTTTAATGATTTCTTCTTTCCCAAAAATTCATTTTCAAAGATTTATTTAAATTATTCAAATTATCATTTCCCCTGAAATACACTCTAATAATTTGTCTGATAGAATTACAAAAATGTTATGGCCACAAGAATATTTTAGATCAAGTATGGCATTTTATTTATTTCACCTTTTTGATTTGAAATAACCTTTGAACAAATACTAACTAAATGTAAGTTGATGCAAAAACCTTCTCTGCTGTAAATTTCAATCATTGAATCTTTGCATTACTTCTTATTTAGTAAAGGTATGTGATTAAAACATATCTATTTCATTAGCAAGAGGAACTAGTTTTACTGATACTAAAAGGATGTTGAAAAGTCCTTCAATACCAATATGCAGAATAACAACTTTATTATATTGCTAACTAGCAATTTATATCAGGTATTCTGAAGCTTTTTTCATGTGTTTAAGTTTTTAAATTACTTTTAGAGTTGAATTACAAACTGAATGAAAGGTTTAAATTTATCTTATTGGAAAGAGCAATTTTTCAAATAGTAGACAAAAACATTTTTTGTATTGATACCCAGTATTGTAGGTATTTCAATTAGCACAGGTTATCCTATTATTACCATGAAATAGTTGAACTTTAATTAATATTTTATAGAAATTGTGTAACCTTTTTTTCTTCATAGAAGTTAAGTGAAACCAAGTTAATATATTTGCTTGAATAACATTTTTAAGTATTTTTATCTTGCAGGCTCTTGATGGTTTTGTGTTCTTAGTGAACTGCCAGGGTATTGTTGAACATGTATCTGAAAAGATTTCATTGTATCTCAAGTATACACAGGTATATATATTTATTATTGCTATTCTCAAATTATTTGACTCTGTTCATTAACAAAATAGTATACATTATTCTTATTTTAATTATTCATTAGATATTTAGGTATTCTTGCTACATTAATCTGTGTAAAACTTAAAATTTAAACTTTAAACTTAAAAATCACTAATCTGTAAATCAATCTTGAATTTTGGTCCAATGTTCTTGTTGCATAATTATTAACGGATTTACTTTTCTTTTTCAGGAGGAATTAATTGGAAAGAGTATTTACAACATTATTCATGTTGGAGACCATGCACAATTTAGCAGCAAACTGCTTCCTATGTCCTATGGCAGTAAGTTATTTCTATTTTTGTTATCACAAGGTTTCACTACATAATGCTGACTCTATATAACAGTGTAATAGCACAGTACATCTTCATAAAATGATTCTTTGATAAGAGGAAGAAAGATAAAAATCAAAATAAATCCAGTTCTCATGGCATTATCCAGTAGGTCTTGATTGACTGCTAGTATGATATAAGTTTGATATTTAACCGGAATATAAAAAGGTTGGTTTTTTTGTTTGGTTTTTTAACAGTAAAAGAAAATTTGTTAATTGTAAAACTTTTTCTATTCAGATATTAAGATGCCCACCATTTAATGAATTAACAAAATAAGTGTCCAGTTTAGGAATATACATACATTGTAAATTACGGCCATACTTGCATGAAGATGGACCCAACACTAAATAAATATCGGTGAGAAAGACACAAAAAGTATATGTCCAGAATTGCAGCATATGTACATTGTGAATGGGACCCTCACTTTAGAGGCAATTCATTGAGAAATATTAATTTTTTTTACTACAAAGTAAGTACAGTTATTTATAAAGAAAAAAAACATTAAAGTAATTTTAACCCTATCCACACCATAAACCGTAAAAACAAAATGTTAGTGAGCCTTAGTTGAATGCTACGAGAAGGGTAATGTTCTCATTCTCTCTCACACACACACAACTGAATAATTATAAATATTGATTACTGTAGGGTATTTTGTTTAGTTTTGTGGTATTTCATGTTTTAGCAGGGTATTTTGGCAAATAGCAGCCTTTGTGAATCGGCTTCTTTTTCGATTCTATAAATTAGAGAAGTATGATGGGTTAAAACTTCAAAGATCACTTGATGACTAGTGTCTAAACATTAAATTTTAAACTGTTGAAATACTACCACGATGATGGCGTGAGTTGCCAATTAGTCTTTTCGTATTTTTTCATTTCTAAGAACTTCTCTATTTAAATCTTTTAAATTATTTTCTTTCCAGTACATTCTTTTTAATTAACTTTTTTTTCATTTCTAAGATCTCTGTAAGTTGTTGTGGTAAATTTTGCACAATCCATTTTATGGAGGCAAAATGTACAGCATTCAAGAGAGTATAGTACGCTAATAGGATTTGAGGTGTGGATGGGTCAAAAGTTATTTGCAAAATTGAAATTTTGCGGATGTCTGCATCCCAACCCAACTCGAGAAATTGCAGAGACTACTGTATGTATGTATGTATAATGATTTGACCTTGCATATTCTGTACACTTTTCTAGACTCGAGCGTCTGGCCATCTGACAATGCTGTTGGTAAAGGGAAGACTTTCTTTTGTCGAATGCTGATCAAGCCTTCAGGTAAAATTCATTCCGTTGTTTCAGAAAGTTAAACTTTCAATAAAATGCTCAAAACTGAGAATTTATACTATATTAAGCTTATTTTGGTGGTGTTTATTCATCCCATGAGATAAACAAGAGAAACTTGTAATTATTTTATTAACCCTTTATGGGTCAAGTGACTATATATGATCACTGAGGACCTGTCAGCCACATGCAAATATTGTAGCCACAAAGACAACATAATCTGCACCAATGTGGTCTGCAAGCTTTGCAAAATACACTTGAATAAAGACAGAAACTGTTTTGAGGCATACCACACCCTCATTAAATTAGCCTGTTTTTGGCCCACACAATACAATTTTAAAATCAACCCGGAGGTGTTATTTTTTTTTGTCAATATCAATTTTTTTGTCAATATCAATTTTTTTGTATCTATTCATAATATTGAATGTTATTCTTTAATTCTATGTTAACTTTCTACTTTAATTTTTAATTTAAAAAAATATTTTTGGTCCCTTTTTGGGTTAGGCACCATTATGATTACTTCATCAGAGGGGATTTTGCCCCCATAAACAAAAGAATTTCAGAAAACTTGCAACTGAAAATATCTTGTAATTAGGTCTAGTTTAACATACACAAAGGTTGTTTGGATATCTAAAATATTTTTAGGGCTGCCCTATAAAGGGTTAATCATTTACATGTACATTTACCCGCATGTGTTATTAATATTAAATTCCTTTAAACTTAGTCCTAATTAAATGTTTCATTAACATTAGTTTTGGTATCATTTGAGCAATATGATTTCATTGGGATTTTAATTTTATTGTATCTATCACAGAATTATACTTTGAGATTACATCATTTTAACCGATTGATAATATGTAATGTTTATTCTTGTAAGAATTGATATAATTTTTATTTCTACATTGATTACCCACAATTTACAAAGTTTGTAAAATTTAAAGAGTTATTTTAAATTGTATTAATACCTCTTAAGAATACTTTGTTATATAATACCATAGTTAAGAGTTTATCTTTATTTCTGTTGTCTGTTTATCTTTTCAGGGGATGATAGTGGTGATGATGCTCAGGTGGAGCATATGCAGATATCCACTGCAGTCCAGCCATGCATTGGGGAAAAATTTTCTGATTCTCAAGAGGATTCAGGTATATTTTAATTTTTCGTTTTAAAGTGTCCTTAAGCATTACAGTCTGACATGATTTTAATTATACTGAATTATTCTTGTCATAAATTTGAAGAATTCTTTTATTTTTCATTTTCTATTAGAAAAGTAATTGTATTGGATACATTTTTACACTATTCTGAATATTTTTTAATAGTAAAATTGAAGTTTATAATGGTCTGGCTAGTTGCTTTTCTATTTCAATTATTGAACACTTCATAGCATTAACTTGGTATGAGTATTTATTATAATAGCTTGACTATATTTGATAGTATATAAATCACTGAAAAGATTTGACGCATCAAAACTATATTTTGAATATTAATCATTCAGATCTTAAACTGTTTTTATTATTTGTTTAACTTTTTTTCTTATCTTTTTTTCAGAGCGTCAGTCTTGCTTACTCTGTATAGCTAGGCGGGATAAAATGCATGATAAGTCAAATACGACCATGAAAAAATTTACTACAAAACTTGATTTACAAGGAAAAATTATTGCCTGTGACACTAGGTAAGCTTACTTTTTCTTTTCTTTTTTTTTTTCATTATCAAAGCAGTTGCTTTCATTTGATCTCTTATAGTTTCAACAATATTTAAAAAATAATGTATAATGTGATACTTTCCTAAAACAAAATTAGGAATGAAATCTCTTTTCTCTCTCAGCCAAATCATTTAACACGTTCACTGCCACATGTGTCTTGTAACATGTTGTATATTGCCTCTGATGCACATTTGCATCCATTCCACAATTTTATTTAATGTATAAATAGCTACGCCAATGTGCTAAACTCTGTTTCTGCCTTGCGGCACTGAGCAGGGGATGTGCTTATTCTGTTGCGCTATTCAAGTTAGCAGTGAACAAGTTATTTCTTATTCTCCAACATTTAAATAGCTTCTCTTAAGTTTTATGCCAGAATCATTTTAAAATTCTATGCTCGGGATAATATCCTTATTATACATTAATCTATTCAAAATAATGTCCTCATCTTGGTTGTTATAGTCCAAATGGTTCAGCTATTGTACCCTCTACAGATTTCTGTCATATAACCGTGGACTTTCAAAACCCTTTATTCAATCCACAAGTGAGGGATTGTTCTCATTCTGCTGTCCATGCTATGGGATATCTTGTATCGATTAATTATTTAGCTTTTTCTACCGAACCAGAGTATCTGATTTTCAGTGCCTAACCCAGGGATTGATCTCTCCACACCACAACAAAGGATACATCGGCCCAATCACTGACAACCAAGATGTGGACAGTAGTCCAAATAGATTAATGTATAACTACATTTAAAATAACCAAAATAACATTTTTTTATACATATGGTGAATGGTAACAATTAAGAAAAAAAGCATCATTACTACCAGATTGGACTTTTTTCTGTCAACTTAATATTTTACTCACTGTGTGTTTAAAAAAAATTTTTATTTTTTATTTTTTATTTTTTCTCTTCTATGAACTTTAAAATGATCGCTGTCTTAACATTTTGTTTGAATTTTTATTCCATTTTAAATTTAATTTTTGTTGTTTCAGGGGTGTATCAAAGTTATCCAACTTTGATCCCCCCCCCCTACACACACACACACACACACACACACACTCTTCCTTTTTTATTGTATTATTATTTCTGTAAGCCGTGTAGTTTTCCAAACATTTCAGTCTTGTTTCTTTTAAATTATGTTTTTGTTCTTTCTATTAGTTGAAACTGTTTTGAAAATTTCATTTCAGCCAAATTTCTGGTAATCATAAGTACACAGACCTTATTGGACGTCGCCTACAAGACTTATGTCACAGTAATGATATACCTAATGTAAGCCAGCATTTACAAGATGGTAAGTACTATATTTTTATATATATAGTCTAAATATGAACCTCATGAAAAGTTTTTAAATTAACTTTTTTTTTTTTCTTTTCCCCTTCACTTATGTTAATAAAGCTAAGTAATTCAAATGTGCATATTCTTTATCGCACAGACATAAAAAATATCACATGGGTGGCCTGCTGATTTATGTGCTCTTTTAGACGGAAGACTATTAGAGGTGCTGCTTTTGGCCTACAAACAGGAAAGGTCAAGACAGACTTCTTACATGGAAGTACATCCTTCCTACATCTTCAGAAAAAAAAATTTATTCTTTCACATATATTATATATAACCACAACACTAACTGATTTCTAGTGTCATTACTTTTCATAACTGAAAACAATCAAATTAAACACATTTTATTTGTGTACTTTTTCTTTCCTGTTCACTTTCACTTTTCAATTGAGAATAGTTTCCGTAGGTTATGTACTTCATTTTCAGAATTGCAGTAAAAGATGGAATCATTGATTCTGACTTGAATCTTCAAAAGCTCCAAATATCCTAATGTATTTTTTAAATTATTTATTCATTTCTTCAACCGCAGCTTCCAAAATTGAATTTTTGTATGTTTAAAAAAACATTTATGTGCAGGATGGCTATTTTTATTAAATCACCCAAAAAGATTGTATGTGGACAAATCTAAACTTGGTTATTTTTATAAAAGTTTGGTTAGTCTAATTTCAAATGCTGCCACCAGCTTTCAACTAGGGATTACTTTGTGTATTTGTTTATACACAGAATCTGTTTTTATTTAACCTGAGTGTTGATAGTACCCTGCAGCTGTTTATTCTTTTAATGTTTCTAAAGCTCTTGGTTATTCTTACTAAGGCCCATACCTTTTCATTTAAATTCTGATATTGACAAGTGTTGGATGGGTGTACATTAACATTTTATAGTTTAATCTTACTACTAGCAGGGCAACCTGGCATTGCCCATTCAAAAATAACATCAAAGTTAACAGTCTAAACTATGTTCTGTAATATATATCTCTGTAGAGAACACAGTAATTTGAAAAAAAAGGATATTTACACAGAGCTTAACCTTTACTTCCAAGCTACACTGTTCAGTCAACATCTTAGAATGACAGCCTGAGTTAAGGTGTGACTAAAAACGTATACCATTCGTTTCATCATCAAAACTCAGAAACTGTATAACATAAGATAATGCAGGTTTTATTGATAGAAAGCACCCCGAAAATCATCGGAAAACAAATTTGTAATTAGATTTTACTGGATGAATTAAGGTACCCCTAGAAAAACAGTTTTGGTCTCTTATTAGGGCCAAAGGTCCCATTTAGGCCTTCTGTAGGGCGGGTATTTCCGCTAGTAAGTAATAATCTGTACATCAGCTTTGATATTCCAAATCTGTATCATGTAATTATTTTTCATTCATAATTAAAATCGAAACTAAGATCCAATGTCAGTTTTTTAAGAGCTTTTTATGCCAGTTTTACCAAAAATATCCCCCCCCCCCAATAATCTTTTCAAAAAAAATTTTTTTAAGTATTAAATGTTTCATAAACATTAAGAATATATGCTCAGCAAAAGCTACAATTTCTTGTGCTATACAGTTGGTAAAACTTATCTATGTTAGTATTTGCCACCCCATGAAGGTAAATGTGATACATGATTGGTTTTAATGTGGGGACCCCGCATGCATACATCTGGGTGACTCACAACTGTGCTCTTTTAGTGCAATGCGGAAGTGTTGCCCTGGAGTTCGAATCTCCAGAAACAACATTGGCAATTTTGTGTCTTGTCTTGCCTGAAGACAAGATATGGCTGATCCAGAGCCATGAAGGGCCAGAGAGATCAGGTGCAGATAATTGAGAGAGAAATATGTTCAGGTTAGAAATTTACTAATAGATCAAATGTCTTTGTATTTTGGTAGAGCAGCTGTAATGCATGATAATCGGTTTGGAAAGTTAGTCGAGCAAAGTTGTATTAAAGGTCATCATATTTGGGAAACGGCAATAATGTCCTAGATATCAATGTTAGGAAGTGGTAAACAATTCAGCTATAAATAATTGATAAATAAGATATAGTGAGTAGATACTTGATAGATAAAAATCCTTAAGTAGCTATTTTGGATCTCTGAAAAATATTTAATTTGAAACAGAAGTGGCTTTACCGTCAAGTGCAAGAATGTTGCTAGAGTTTCTAAATAAGTATTGAGTCTTGCAAAATTAAGAGAGAAGTGATTATAGTTGACTTTTTTATCATTTTTACACTAGTATTTGGTGAAGCACTAATGTAATGATTAGGTGACAATAATCTTCAGAATACGTCATTGGTTAAATGTTGCTTATCTCCAATAAGCATTTGTATTTACTTGTTACTTTGATTTTTGCATTGTCGGATTCTGATATAATTGACTATAATCTTCAGAACAAAAATATTGAACTCATTCCTTGAATTTGTTTTCTATGGTAGGTTTTTCCTGACATCCATTATACATTGTAGTTCATGGCCACCCATGAAGGATACATTTTTAATTTATATTTATAAGACAAATTATTGGTACAGAAAGCAGACTTGATGCAAAATTAAACTTTAGAAAGGTGCTAAACCATAGAACGTGATTTATACTCCATCCTCTAAATCAGGCCATCCCAAACTTTTGGAATTGCAACCCCGCTTTGTTAAAAGAAATTTGTAGCGGCCCTCATCAATTTTTTTCACATGAGATTTTTTTCAATTTTGTCCTAACCCACTAAATGGGATAGTACCCGGAAGTTTATTTCATCTGGGCGTGATTAGTGTTGCCAAATGTACGATTGCAAGGTTTTATTTTTTTGCAGGAAAAATTGCAATAACCAGCAAATAATGATCCTAAAGCTAAAATATATATAAAAAAAAATTCTTTAAATCTATTTTCTCAATTGCACCCACGACCCCCACTCAAAATAAGAAATAAGAATAAGAAAGCTCCAAAGAGGCAATGGTTGAGCAAAGTTTAAAAATTTATAAAAAAAGGAAAAGTTGATGAAACAAATATAGTTTGCATGTGCTTTATATAAGAATTTCAACCATTAAATGATAAGCCTAATCAGTTTATTCCAAAAAATGACATTTGTCACACTGCAGGGAACTGAAGTAAGCCCTCTGTGCTCATAGTTGGCCACAGTTTGTGGTCCATTACATCTCAATCTGTTTTATTTGTTTTTTTAAGTCTTTTGTTATCTTTTATCCATAGCCCTCTCCTCTTATTCTGCTAATTCAATTTTATCTACTGGACAACTATAACATCTGAGTCAATCACCAGTATAGGAGTACTCTGCCTAAAGAGTGACTTTACTTGCTTCTTAACGAGCACCTTACTGGGCTACAACTCTTGCTAGCCTACACACACTCATCCAGTGTCACCTGCTGCTGTTAAAGTCAGGCTGTCCTTGAAAGCCCAGTCCTCTGTGATTGCTACTTCCACCAATCATACTTTAAAATGATGTTCATTGTTGTGGCATTCTATGTAGGTCAGGTAACAGGAATCAAGATCCAGCTAACCCAGTTCTTGGCTATTACTTGGATTCAAAGAGTATCAACAAGAGTTTAAAAACACTTATCTAAACTCTTCTCTATCAGTCTCCATTGAATAACATTCCAGAGAAATACTCCTACAAAGTCAGTCATCAAAATCCAACCAATTTCATCAAATTCAAGAAGTCGATGCCTGTTTTTGATTTCTATTATATTTATTTTGCACAAGGTTGCTAAGTATACAAAAGTAAAATGCACAACAGGAAATTCTACATAATGCAATATTGTAGAATGTCAACTGACAATACTCTTGAGCTACAGAAATACCTTGAATAATGTGGGTTTTGATGTAGCATGTTTATGGTATTGCTGTACAAATTAATGTAATTAAGTATAAGCTGAAAAAAACACATTGAATTATAAGACTTTGAACATCATGGAAAACTTGCATAAAAAGTTAATTTTATTGTAATAATCTTTGTGCCATTCGTAAGGAGATTGATTGGAGAAAACTTTGATATGAAAATTATTTTTGTTTCCAATGTTTAGAACTGGATTTTTATCTTTGATGAGTTGTTTTCATTATAAAATTGTTATGCGAAATATATCCAAATCTCCCAAAAATTAACTAATTATCAGGCTTCAATAAAATTTTTGTTACTTATTCATTTATGAATGAATTTATTCATCGAAAGGGTATCTTTATAATAATGGAAATTTGCTTAATCTCTCCTGCACAAAGTTTCATCCTGAAAATTGTGTGTTACTCCAAAAACGGTTGTAGGCTTTAGATATTTCACTCTAAATGGTTATAGACTATAATTTCCAGAGAGTTCCATAAGTTTGGAATCAACAAAAAAAACGCATTTTTAGGACTGAACAAAAAGTAATGTTTAGAATTTTAAAGTACTAAGCAAGTATTGTTTAACAAGTCAAAATTATTATTCAATTTAAAAAAAAAGATTTTTCACATTCACTGCATTTATTTCGACTGGGATTCAATTTTGTTTTTAGTATTCATATAATCTAAAAATATTACGTTTTATTTTTAGTAGATGAAGTATTATAAATCATTAATACTTCACTAATACCTTCATCTTAATTTTTAGTTGCTTTTTATCACAACTCAGGTTGGCATTGAATAAACAAAAACATTGATTTTAAAAAAAAATTTTAAATTCTTTTATTATATATATGAAATCAAATGATGGATAATTTTATATCCAATCGACAGAATATTATAATTATCATATTTTTTTTTTTTTTTTCATTTTTGTTTCTATCCTTCTAAAATCTTGTTCAGAATTGATCAAGGAGATTGAAAAAGCGAACACGCATTGCTATATAGAAGAGTAGCCAAACTAGTAAGTTAATTTGGAACCCCCCCCTGCTCAAAATCCATAACGGCCCCTGCAATCTTAGGAAATAAAATAGATTTTGTGCTTGTACAAAATCCACTTAGTGGAAATATATTTTTTACATAAGAACCCCCACTTATTTAAATTTATTACATCTTCAAAAAATAGCGAACAAAAAAAATCTAGAAAGGTGTTTACATTGTAAAAAGATAAATCCCTGAAGAAATTAAATCAATTGAATATTTTGCTAAAATTAGTCTGATGGGGGTTAATTAATGCCCTGAAACATTTAAAACTGCAACATAACCTAAAGTAATGCTTTGTTTAGAAACATTTTAGTTTTATTTGTTAAAATATATTTGTAGATTTACAGTGTGTAAAGGCTTTTGCTGACAATTTACTTTATAAAGGGCGACTGCCTCCCCCTGATTAATTACTTGCGGCACGTGCCTGAGATGTGTGTGTGTATATTGTCGTTGTCATAATAATAATAATATAAATAATAATACTATAAACAATAATAATTATTAATAATATAATATAAATATAATGATGTGGTATTTATAACAATAGTGCTCTATTAATTAAAATAGAGCTTACAGTAACTCCTTAATTAACATTGTTTTGTTATAACGTCGTTGAGAGAAAAGATATAAAATATATAATAATATAAGATATTGTAGGTGGAATTGTGATTTTTCTGACTAGACATGGTAGTCTCAAAATGCCTACACTACAATAAATGAAATAACCCCTATTTATATAATTGTGTCTATAGTAAAATCAGTTTCACTTAACGTTGTGGTTTTCAGGAACCTAACTACAATGTTAATCAGGGAGTTTCTGTATGAACCTCCCTTATTTGATTTCATGAAATCTCTATAAAATGTCATGTGGTTGCTAAAAATATTTACTTTTCTATAAAGATAAGTCCCCAGAGAAATTGAATCGGTTGAAATCTCATTCGGAGATGTAGAAAATATGCCCTGAATAGGAAAATAAAAACGAAAATATTTTCTTTTTGACAAGTTTGTAGTTGCTTTTTTTTATTAAAATATATTGACTTTGGTGTTGTGAAAAAAAAATATTTGGTCAAAAATTGATTATATGTTTTTAAAAGAAATCTTTTCCAAAACTTAATTTATGAATAAATGTTTTTTAATATTTTTTTAATCGCCTTGATTGCTTCTGAAATGTTATTAAATAAAACTGTTTTAGTAATTGAAATGTCAAGTTAACAAAATCTTATAATCCAGGGATTTTTAATAAAACTAGAGCCTGCATTTCCTGAAGGAACTGCAAGTGTGATTTAACAGGGCAGGACATTTCCTTTACTGCCCTGCATGAACAATGTCCGGAGACACCAGGTGAATTTCTGGTCAGCTTGCAGGAAATACTATATATGGCTGTTACCATAAGACATTTGTGGATGATGGTCAGGCTCATCAATTCACAGGAGAAATAATAGGTTTCATACACAATACTTATGAAATCTGTTATTTCCATGGGAATGATGAGGAAGATTACCAACTGACCAAATATAAAGTCTATATTATCTCCAAAGACCTCCTTTTCCAGTATCAGGGAGTTATCAGAACATAATGCAATAAGAACAACTGAGGGAGTCGTCAGAAAATTTTATTGAAATCCAATAATCGTTTGATTTTTGGTAGATTTTTTTTTCTTAGTGTGGTTCGCCTGTCACTTGTTAATTGCTGACACGGCTCGTATGAACAAAAGAAACAGGTTTTTGTCATTTTTGGTCATCCATACTTTGTTTGCCATGAGATACTGTCAATTTATGCTGGCTGTAAGCAGGAGTAGGTAATTGAACTACTTCTTGACCTTTAACTGTGTTTACAGGTAAATAATAATATATGTATTTATAGAAAGCGCCCTTTCTAGGGAACCTCAATACTTAAGTCCCCACTGGTGAAAATATAAGGCCTATTGAATAAGAGTTAGAAGAAAGTGCAAATTGTCAATAAAGTTGGGTTTTTTTTGTTTGTTTTTTTTTTTGGTTTTTTTACAAAACACAGCTCAGTTATGAAGTGTATTTATTTATGGAGTTCATATAATTATGAAAGTCTTGAAACGAGAAAGTTTTGATTTTTGATTTAAAGCATTCATAAAGATAAGTTCTAAAATCAAACCATTTAAATATTGGATGTTAATAAAAGCACAGTTCATAGGGGCACATATCATGCAGACATTTGAATATTGTAATTAAAATTTTTGAAAACTACTCTTTCTTCTATCCTAAGCAAATGTAGGCTGATAATGCCAGTCCTAATTGACTCGCATTCTGCTGTTTCAGAACTAATCGAGCGGCAGCATTTTGAACTGTTAATTTGTGATTTATTCAAGCCAAAGAAAAGTGAATTACAATAGTCTAATCTACTGGTAATAATAGAGTGAACCAGCTGCTCAATTTCATTGTTGGAAAGTAAGTTTCTAATACTACAGACATCTCTAATTAATTTATAACAGTGGGAGACAACATTATTAACATGCATTTCTAAGTTTAGAGATTTATCCAGATAGGCCGCAAGATTTCTTACTCAGTCAGAAAAACGTATTCCGTCAACCATTATTAAGAATTACGCCATTGATGGTTTGAACAGTTTTAGCTGGAGTAAATAATATAATCTCGGATTATCGGGATTGATCTTAAGAAAGAAGGCATTCATCCATAAGAGAAGGTACCTGTTTTTTAATAACGTTATGTTGAAAACTAAGCGCAAAGGTCTGTCTGGCATTGATGTCATTGGCATATCCACCAGTGGAGAAACCTGCACGTTCTATCTCTTTATATAGAGATCTAATGTAAATATTAAATAGAACAGGATCAATAACTGAGCCCTGGGGAACTCCAAACAATTCAAATAGACAATCCCTATAAACAAATGTATTTTTTCACTATATTTTAAGTAAAAAGGAAGTAATATTTTTCCAAAATCCAGTCGGTTAATCATTAAATTAATTAATGTTCTTTGAATCAAATTTCTATGGGGGCTACTCTATTTTTGGAAGATCTTTTTAAAAACAGTTTAATTTTTCTGATGACACCCTCATCAATCATGATAGATTCGAAGTACAGAATTGTAAACAATATTTAAAAAGGCTCTAAAACTTGCTTTAACTGTGCAGAAGTATTTTTTCTTTTCTTTTAAGACTAACTTTATGCTATTGCAATTAAAGCCAAAATTAAAACTTAAAAGAAGATATTTAATTATTGCAATACATTTTAAAAGATCTTTAAAAAGGGTGTGGAGTTGCCTATGAAAAATAATTAACTTCAGGATTGCTCAACTGAACTATGGGGCAAAAAAGAAAAAAAATCAACCCCTACTTTTTGCTTGAAAATGACAAGACTGGCTGCTGCAACTTTTGTATTATATATATATATATATAATTTTAAAATAAAACGATTTTCTATATTTATTAGAATGTAATAAGCCCATGCGTATCTGTATGATAAATATTCGTTAATATCTATGACTTATTTAGCTACCGATCACTAGGTTGTGAGGTCAAATCACTGTAGGGGAATGAGGATTTTACATATTCAGTTTACACCCCTAATTTAGGTGAGGATTGTTCTTGTTACAGTAGAAAAACAAAGTCAACTGCTGACTTTGTCCTGGAGTTTGACAAAAATACATTTTTTAACAGTAGGAAAGGTTAACTATTAGCACAGTTCAAAGGTCAAAGTGGGTTGCATGTGACATGTTTCTACATGTTTAGTCGGCTGATGACAGTGATTTAACAGGTGAAAGTTGCTGACTGTTGAAACTACTGTTTCCCACACTACATGTTATTCTACTCAAAAGGGTTATAATCAATGTTTCCTCCAATTCAACACAGGGAATCAATATTTTTTCAATAAAAACTTTGTAAGCTATCTTTTCAGAATTTGAAATCTTTTGAGCACATGTTAATTTCCTTTGTGTGATGGGTTTGTTTTTTTTTTAGCATAGTAGCCATCTGTCATTGGTATGTTTTTACCACTGCCAAGTTGGAGAGGTATATGTATTTGGTCATGTCTTTCCATCTGGCCACACAATATCTCCAAAAGTTCTCAATGAATTTTATGGAAGGGTGGGCAATAGGCTACAGAAGTAATGATTAGATTTTGGTGTGGATCCATGCACACTTACCTACCCTATGTTGTAGTTATGTCCACATCGCATAATATCACCAAAAATTCATGTCTGCCCACACGATATCTCCAAAAGTGCGCTACAAATGGATGTGTGCTGTAGTTAAATTAAGACTTGCTGATTCCGAATGTTGTTATTAGTTTTTTTCTTTTTTTTTTCTGGAATGTCTATTTCTCAACTTGTAAGAGTACAAACATACATACATACATAACTACTTTATTATATACTAGCTGGGGTACCCAGCGTTACTCCAAATCTAACAACGCTGAAAAGCAAATGATATTTTATAGATTTCATGAAATTAAATAGGGGGGGGTGTGCCTTCACACATCAGTCAGCACACTCACTGAGAAAAAGAAATTCACATCCACGTCACCTATGACAAATGGAAAGTAAGGGTGCAGTTTAACATTATAGC
>VCCN01005929.1:1180015-1212608 GCA_006491835.1 Architeuthis dux | reverse complement strand
AAATAAAGTTTATTCTGCCCCCATCCCACCAGAAAAAGTGAGGAGTTTGAATGTTTTCAATTTTGAAGCCATAATCTGCCCATAAGATTTCATTGTGTTGCTTCTGATGTTAATAACTGTCTTTCGTTACTACAACTTAAGTGATCATTTTTCTTTATCTGGTTATAAAATTGGGACTTAATAGTTAACATTATAAAAGATGTGGACTTGGGTTAACTTTCAATATTTTCTTGAACGAATGGCAAATTTAATACATAAATGCTCAAATTATACCAAACTTAATTATTTCAAGTTAAAATTCTCGGAGACAAAAATTTCTTATGTGATAATAGGTTGTTCTAGAAAGGTTCTCACTAAACTATAAAACTGCTGTTATAAATAGGTAGAGGATGGGAGTTCAATTCTTGTCAGTGTTTAACTATCAATAGTCAAAAAATGTATCTACTTGTGATTAAAAAAAAATTTTTTTAAATTTAAAAAAAACATGAAACTAGTCTGTTTCACAAAACTAGGACTGATCACTTTGCTCTCACTGTGCATTGTCATAGCACAGGATTGTCAGATTTGGCCAAGAAGGGGAGATAATCCAATCTTTATCTCGGGAACTCCCCCAAAACCTTCATTGAAATAGCATAGAAAATACCATGAAAATCAAGCGAGTCTAGAGGCAGAGGTCCAATACCATCCTTTTGAGGCTCTGGGATAAAACTTGGATTTTCTCCCCTTTTGGCCAAATCTGACAACCAAAACTTGAGTACCCAGATAAAACTGCTGCTGTTATAAATAGGTAGAGGATGGGAGTTCAATTCTTGTCAGTGTTTAACTTAATATCTTGCATTAGCTGTATCCAATTGAAACTAGTCGGTTTCACAAAATATATATGTATATTTGTTGTACAGTATCTGTGTAGCTTGGCATATTAATTATGAGGCACAAAACTTAAACAGCTATAAGTTTCGGTTCTATTCCTAAAAACAATCCAAACTTTAGAACAAACAAGAAAAAAACGTACTAGAAAATGACCCTGCATTCTAATAGATAATTTATTACCAATTCGTTTATAAAACTGCAATTTTATTTCACGACCCAAAATCTTCAATAAACAATGTAAATCTGCTGGTTTTCCAGAAATCATTCAATGTACAGGAATTTTAAGTCTTAAATTAAACAATTAAGCAAGTATTTTCTTAATGACCACCACTTTATTGATGTAATCAGTGAATTAAGTCAATTATGAATTTTATGTATTTTTAAATTCCATGCCACAAATGACCTAGATCAGTGGTTCCCAACCTCTTCGAGTCATTCCCCACTTTTGTCAATAAGATTACTAGTTCTCCCCCCCACTTCCATTTATTAAGTTGCAACAAAGAATAATTTCAAATAACTTTATTTTACATATAATTAGACTTCTTTATACTAAGAATTAGTTTAATTTTATAATTGTTCAGCTGCTGCTGTTGTTTATTTGTTGCTCAAAGAAAGCAAGCGAAAATAATTAGAACATATTTGAAATTCCAATTTATTACAAGAAACAAAGTTCTGCTATCATAACTGATATACACATCAATGTGATCTCTGTTCTTATTTTTTTGCTATTAGTTCTTCGATTTGTGGGTCTATTTTGAGAGAGAGAGAGATCTTAAATCATTCTCAACTTGGAACTTATTTTGAGCCTTTGACTTCATAGATAGAAGTGCAGAAAACCCTATCTCTAGATTGGACTCTTATTTTTACCTAATCCCCCCCCCCCCTTGGGAACCACCGTTCTAGATGAAAAGAATTCACTACAATTGATTACCTAATGAATCTAACCATTTCTATTATCACATAACAGAATATGTATATTTGTATAATGTGCTAACTTTATCAAGTAATCATGAACATAGGTGGTAATGTTTATTGGGAAAACACTTATGTCCGATTCAAATTTCACTTTTTTTTCTTTTTTAAGATCTGTTCTAATAAATGTCCAAACCTCAACTTAAAATCAGGTTTTTCAGTAAAGTTGTGAATTTATGCAGAAAAAGATGTTATGAATTCTTCAGTGTGCTCTGAGTCTTTAGATATTAATCCTCATTCTAAAAAGAAATTAGTTTTATACCAAAAAGATTTATTTCACTCAGCCAATGGCTAGTTATTAATTTACATGTCTTCAATTCAAGATCATCACTTACAATTGATATTTTACTACATCCAATCTAAACAGCAGAGAATGGAAATATACTATATACAATCTTGCTTTTTGTCATCTGAAAATTTACTCTTGACAATTGTTAAATTTAGTAATTATCTACTTCACAAATAACAACTCAGAACCTTTGAGAATTTATTAATAAAAGAACAGGCTAAATAGACATTTTTTTTTTAAAAAAAACAAACTTTTTTTTATCTATTCTCTTAGAACAATATATTTAAATGGGAAAATTATATATTTAAAATAAAATTTTGAAGTACAAGAGTACTTGCTTGTTGTTTAAAAGATTGATTGAAAACCAGATTTTGAACTGAGAAAAGTACATACTGTATTTCCCAGCATATGACACAGTTTTTGTCTCATGAATTGAACACTTCAGTTGTTTACATTATTTTCATATCGCAGTAACGTTAGTAAACCGCCAGCC
Source organism: Architeuthis dux (assembly GCA_006491835.1). Lineage (NCBI taxonomy): Eukaryota > Metazoa > Mollusca > Cephalopoda > Oegopsida > Architeuthidae > Architeuthis > Architeuthis dux. Next base: position 1,209,984 of record VCCN01005929.1, on the reverse strand, counting down.
ACTGAGGGTTAATATAGATAGGAGCATTAGAATGACACAATAGTGTGGAAGGCTATGATGATCTGGAGGAAGGAGGTTTTTTTTTTTTTTTTTTTTTTTTTTTGAGAATATGCCTGCAAAATTTGAGGTGGTCTTATATGCCGGGAAATACGGTAGTACATTTAGTGTTAACTTCTACCTGAATGATTTCAGTAAATGTATAAATCTGTTTCACACCTTTTCTTCTTTAGCAGTTTTAAATGCTTCAGAAACCATGTCATTGGAATTCTTTGATAACTTTTGGAGATAGTGTATGGGCATGAGTGAATACATAAATGTATGAAAAATTATCTCTCAATCGTAAAAGATTTCCTGGTTCACTCCATTTTCTTTCTGTAGTAAATTGCACACACTTCACTAAAAATTTAATTGAGAACTTTTGGAGGTATTGTGGGATGTGGATATAAGGTTACGATCCAGGGGAGGTAAAATTACTTTTTTAATAGCCAATGTCATTGAGAAACTTTGGAAATATTGTGCAGAGGGGACAGTTAAATGTTTGGTTTATTTCCTTTCTAAACACCAGAAAATTTGAAATACATTGAGAACTGTGACAGATCTTGTGTTGATCTATAGGAAAAGAAGAATCTAATGTAATCACTTTTTCTATAGCCCATTAGCCAATCTTCCACAAAATTCTTTCTTTCGTAGACCATTGCCCACCTGAAAATTTCATTGTGGACAAATAGACAAACATGAGAAAGTGCTAATTTTTAAAAAATGTATTATCATAAGTACGGGGTCCCAAGAGATTATGTCGATGGTAGACAAAAGAAAATATCCGTCAAAAACTTCCCTACTCTTTTCAATTTTGAATGATATCATGATTGTATTTTAATTGTTTTCTTGCTGATTTTTTTTTTTTTTTTTTTTTTTAAATTTTACAAAACAATTTATTTTATTACAAAATAATTTGATACAGTATTCTGATAGTCCTCGGCAATGAATAAAATTCATAACTTTTGTTTTTGTTTCTGAAAATTCCACAAAATTTCATTGAAATTCATTTAGAACTTTTGGAGATGTTTTGTGGACAAACAGAAAGCTGGGTAAATACATATATCTCTTCTAACATCGTTGGCAGAGATAAAGCAATCGGTATCCGTTCATGAGTTATTAAGCACGAAAGATGGTCCGTCACAGCTGGGCTCCATTGCATCATAGCTGTTACATACCTATTATCATTTTTGATGTTCTATCTTTTAGCGAAAACCTACTCAAAAAATTTATGTTCCTGAGATACACTTTGCTTATACAATTGTAAAATAGTGTTATCTGTATCCTGTGTTTAGCTACTGTATTTTACAACCATATAAGCAAGGATTACCAAAAATGACTTTCTTCAGAAAAACCACCCTAATTCCCCAACTACTAAAAGCAAAATAATTGGCCATTGAATGTGGTAGAAACATGGAGTGTACATCTTCATTAGTTTCCAAGTTATTAAACTTCAAAAAGGATGACAAATGGGCTGGAGAAGGTCGTTGGTTGTTTGTTTACAAATCTAAATTAATCTTCAAAATACGTGTTATCGAATGGTGAAAACCTGCTTCTATCTTAAATAGTTTCTAAGACATGGGGCAGTTATGTGACCAATACATTTAATAAGAGCCACCCTTGCCTACAGTTCAGTCGCAAATGTTTGTAAAAATTTTATGGAATACCTTAATATTCTAGAAGGTTACTGAATACCCTAGACAATTTACATGCACACTGAATAACAAAATCTGGTACATTTTCACCATCACCATCACAGGGACAACCTCGCCATCATGCCAAAAGTATAAGAACACTTAGTTGACCTCAGAAAAAAGATTGTTCAGGAAAAGGTTATAAAGTACTCATTAAATTTAATATTCATGTAGCCATTATTGGCTCAATAATTCTCAGGTTGAGTAAACATGCAGAGAACATAAAATCTCTGCTGCCTTGATGATTGTCAAGAAGGATGGAAAAACAGCCTCACATTACGCGGAAGGAATTGATTGAAGATTTAGAGGCAGCAGAAGTGGTTGTTACTTGCCGAATAGCAACATGTAATAGAATAGCAAATTTGTGGCAAGAGTTCAGATTGGAAAAATATCAACCCTCCAATTTAGGAAATCTCAAGAAAATGTGAAGTGTTGTCCAATATCTCTCCTGACATCTGCAAGTCTGGTGACCAGCTTCAAGAAACATCTAGAGGCTGTCATAGCAAACAAAGGCTACGCGACTAAATATTAATGTACTTTCCTAAAGGGTTTGAATACTTATTTGCCATTTAATAACCAATATTGAATTTCCATTTTCATCTCTTGAAATCTTTCAATTTTTGTTTATATTATTATTAGTAGTTTTGGAAGCTTGTGTACAAAATTTCAAATAGGATCTGACAATTATAGATATAGCTAATTTCTAAAACTATATTTATGAAGGGAGTTGAATACTTTTTTCGACATCAAAGTCATTTTCAAACGTTCACACACACTCCGAGGTCTGCTAAGTAAGGTTGCTCCTACTCGGAAACCCCAAACTGGTGAACAACTGTTTACGTCTTCCCCTGTAAATGTGGTATTGTCTATACTGGAGAAACTGGCCGCCCCCTCATGGTCAGACTTGAACACGAGAAAGCCATAATCAGGGGCGAGATAGATAAATCGGCTATGGTCGACCACACCTGGAGAGAGAACGGTGAGCATCTTCCTCTTTGGGAGGAAGTTCAGATTATTGACAAGAGAACGATGTTGGAAGCAGAGAAAAATCAAAGAGGCAGCTCACATCAAAATGTCGACTAAATGCATTAGCCAGACAAGTGGATTTCAACCCGATATGGCTTCCCCTTAACAAACCTAAACCCGACAAGACACAGAAACACCCGGGCCATGTGCTATAAGGGTTACCCCCCACACACACACACACACTTTAAACATAACTTCTATTTAACCCATCACACCTGGACTTTTCGCCTGAAGAAGGCTGAAGAATGGATCGGCCGAGATGTGTTTACAACCCAAGTTCAATCGTCCGAAGAACCATTTGAATATTAATGACCCATCTCAAAACTATAGAAAATAACTTTTCAATAGTTTTTAACTGACTCATTCAATTATTTTAGGATCACTCAAAACAAACAGCACTTCCCCCGACAACGGATGAAGGACTCCACCAATAAATAAAGATTAAAGAATCAGCAGAAAATAAAGACAAAAACTATGGAAGAGATTTGAAAAAGGAGACTAATGATTTATTTCATTACACAATCCTCGTTTTGATTAAAGTTTTTTAAATTTTGTCATACTATTTCTTCACGATATTCTTTTTATGTAGTTAAAGGGGTCTGAATTCTACATTTCACTCTTGTTTTGATTAAATTAAATTAAATTGTTGGTAATAGATTAGCAGCATGAATTCACAATTTCTGTTGGAACGGTGTAAAATTATTTATGATATAGCTTAACACCAAACAATTTTATTTACTTTTTGATTTTGAAAATAATAGACTAACCAACCTTTCATTTCCCATCTTGTAATTTTATGAATTTTAATTATTCTTTATTTTGAAATATACTTACAGAAATAAGTTTATTAATCGTAAACTTTCATCTTTCCACAATATTTTGTTCAGATACTGACAGATGGTCTAAAGCAGGGGAGACAACTTACTTAATTTACCTACTTTAATTCTCTAAAACTTCTTAAATTAAATAACAAATTAGTCTTTTTTTTTAAAAATTATACTGATTTTAGGCTCCTCATCCCTATTTTCAAAGTTATTCTAATTCCTTAATCGCAACTTACTGGCAGCACTCCACACCAGCCGCAAAAAAAGCGCTATCTATTCACCTATTCTAACAACCCCGAAATAATTGAACATTTAACATCTTTGCTTTGATCAAATCAAATTTTCACTAAATCAAAATTACACACCTATCCATCTTGTGCAAAAAAAAAAGAAAAACAAAAAAAAAAATTACACAAAACTCTACCAAAAGACCAACAATACAGCATGAGACACCCCATGCACACAACCGGTGAAGAATCAAATTTGGGTCCCTGAAAACATTATTGTGCCAAACGTTTTTCTTATTTCGAAAATAGAACAAGGGGCAACCGAACTGCCTTTGGATTTATTGAATGATGTTCATTAAATGCAGCAAACTACCGAACTTACTTCTTATTTACCGAACGAGGGGCAACCGTCAAGTATAGCAAACTTTCGCTTCAACAACCACCCCCTCCCCCAATTAGTTCACTATAGTGAGGGTTTACTGTAATAGTTCATTTCTAGATAAACTATATTCATGAAGATGGTTGAATACTTATTCGCTCACTGTATATACAAGATTTGATCAAAAAATACCCAGACTGCATGTGTGACACAAAGTCTGCTCAGGTAGCATTTGTGAACCAAATGTGGTTGATTTCATTTAAATCTCAATTGTATCGAATTTTATTATAATTTTTGTACTTTTTTCAGTCTCTGTATTTTATACATGGACCGGATTGATGAGCAGAGAGTCTGTTTGAAGTTTTGTTTCAAAGTTGGAAAAAACGGCAGGGAAAAAAATAAATGATTTAAAGATTGTCAGAAATTTGAATTCTCACAAAATAGATACATGAAATGCAATCATTCTGCGTTTCATATGTTATAATAATTTTACCATTTTCATTTAGCTTAGGGGAGCTGATAAAGAGGGGTGGGGAAAAAAGATAAAGGAGTCTGAAGATTATCATTAATTTAAATCCTCATAAAAGCGCTCTTGTCCCATGTCGGTTTAAATGCACTATTCGGTTTTGTGTATACATGACTTTTAGCGTCTTAAATCCGACAAATTTTTAATGTCAAGGGAGGTAATAAAAATTATAACAAACTTGAAGATTATCTCCCTGGAGGGGTCATTAACAACATACATGTGCCCTGTAGGGTGTCACTGATTCCATTGTTTGTTTCTGTTTAACTACGGAAAATGGCTGGTCAACCACATCAGTCAAAAATGTTATTACTGTCATGTGTATTAGACATTTGTTTTATAATTTTCGTTAATTGTGTTCGTTCCAGTATTTATTTAAAATTCGTTCCAATAAATTATTTTCCAATAAATTATTTGTTTAAATTATTTAAAATTTTGTTCGTTCCAATAAGTTATTTTAAAATACCAAGGGAGGTAATCTTTAAGTTTCTTATTTTTATTACCTCCCTTGACAGTAAAAATTTGTCGGGGATTTAAGATGCTAAAAGTCACATACAGCCATTGGTCTCAAAACTGGGTGTAACACTGGCCTTTAGAAAAACAGTTTTCCCCAGTTTGGAAGAGTTAAGGAGGAGGGGGGAGAAGATAAATGAGTTTGAAGATGCTATGCCTGTATCTTCTTCTCATCCTCTCCCTTATCCTTTCCAATCTTTGTTGCCTGTCTATGATTTTATCTAAATGTTATACAAACATGGATTAGTTTCATATGCAAACAATTTACTATCCCCTCAGTAAACTACCCAAATCTCTTTTCCTCTTATTAAACTACCTTTCTTTTCTCCCCAATCCCCCAGTAAACAGGATGTTTTTCCAAACAACCCCAAATATCACATGTATCTATCAGAGATATTGCCATTGTAAATTAATTAAAAACCAATCTAACTTCATATGTTTTTAATTTATTACTATTTTCTTGTTTCATTTTTTTTTTTAACTTGAGGGAATAAATATGGACTTGTGAATCTCACAATACAGCTTATTCAATAAAAAGATTTTTAACATTAGATCAAAATAACACTGATGTGAAAAAGGTGAAAAGTCAGCAAATGGGGTACAAAAGAAGTGATTACATTTTCGGGCAGATCCAGGAATCGGTTTTTCAAAAACAAAGAAAAAAAGAAAAGGAACATAAAAATCTTTCTATCAAAAAGGAAATAATTCTATTTATGAATCTTTGTTGTACAATACTCAAAAAAGTAAGCAATTTTTAAAAGTGATTTACAAAATACAACTTTATCATTTATTAATAAATGAGTATAAAATAGTTAAACATGATTATCTAATTTTAATTTAATAGTTTAAATATATTTATTAAAACACAAAAATCCTCTTCTACAAGAAATGGATTTAGCAGAAAAATTAACCTGGATCAAAATAAGTTGTAACCGTGGATGGAGACACCTAAACAATTCTAAATAAAGTTTTAAAATTTATAAAGAGATATAATTTTATCTAAACAATGCTGTAATACTTGACATACATTCATATTATACATAATACATATTATGTAACATCTTTTTTTTATATAAAGAATTGTTTCCAACTTAAATAAAATATTTGATTTCAACATCATTTATTATTGTTACAGCTGTAACATGTCTATGGAATGTAATAGAGGATTTTTCAGGAGTTTGTTCAAACTCATTTTCATATTTTTACACAAAGCGAATCAAAGAACATCAAATTAAATGATGATAATTGCATAAATAGCTTTGAATTTTATTCAGAGTACAATCTGCCTTATATAAGATTGATTACAGATTGTACAGGACAAAAAGACTTGTCTATGATATGACTTCCAACATGTAACATCAAAGCAAAACCAGCGACTGAAAAGAAAACCTAAATGTTTACAGAATGAGACATAACACTAATCTTGAATAAAGTCATTGTAAAATTATGAAACATTTGTATGATTATTATTTTTTCAAGAGGATCAGATGAAAAAGATAGAATCCAGAATCTGTCTACTTTTTCAAAACGCATTAAAAACTAGAAAGCATTCAGAGTGCATACCTCAGACAACCCTATTTTCACAGAAAAATGAATGAAAATCAGTTACAATGCAGGGGAGGTAATTGTAAAATACCTAGATTCAACTCAACTTTTCCATAGCCCATGCACTGGCCTCCCACAAAATGTCATTGAAATTCATTCTCAACTTCTGGAGATATTGTGTTGCGTGTTGAGGACATATAGCTACGATGCAGGAGAAGTAACTGTACATGGATCCTACCCAAAAACCTTTTGTGATATTGTGTGGACAAAAGTTTTATGGATTCACCTCAAAATTTCATCATTTCTTCTGTTGCCTCTTGGCCACCTTCAACAGAATTTCGAAATTCATTCTCAACTTTTGGAGATATTGTGTGGTCTAGACATATAGCAACAATGTAGAGGAGGTAACTGTAATCGATCGGCTCCAAAATTTATATTTGTGATCCACACAGGATACTTTGTATCCATGCCAAGTTTGGTTCAGATTGGCTGAGTAGTTCCCGAGTTATCAATTTTGGGGACCAATAGCTACGATGTAGGGAAGGTAACAATGCATGGATCGACCCAATAATTTATGGAGGAGATCCCCACATGATACTTGGTATTTATGTATGTAGGATCGTTCTCAGCCTATACCCTCATTGATGGTGTCATGGGGTTAGGTTCACACAAGCAAATGTTGGTAAGACCCACTTCCAGCTTGCCAGGCCTGTCAAAGCTGCTTATGGCACCTGGTATTTTCCAATGGTTACCCATCTAGGTACTGAGTAGGCTTGATGTTGCTTAACTTCAGTGATCCTACGAGAACTGGTGTATCCAATGTGATTTGGCTGCAACCTTGGAGAGAGTTTCCTCAATCCTAGTCTTTGTGCTGAGCCTGCAGGCATTGAGTACCATTTTGTAAAGTCTTCGGTATGACTCGGCGGTGGATTGAACCCAAGACCTACCGAACCGGAGGCGAGCACTCTACCACTGAGTAATGTCAATTCTGGTTCAGATTGGTCAAGTAATTTTGGTGTTATGGATTTGGGGGACAACTACATACGATGTAAGGGAGGTAATTGAGCATGGAACAGTCCCAAATTTTATATTTGAGATCTCCCCATGATACTTGTTATTAATGCCAAGTCAGATCAGAGTAGTTTCTGAGATATGAATTTTTGGGACAAATAGCTACGAATCAAGGGAGGTAACTGTGCATGGAACGGTCCCAAAATGATATATATATATATTTATTCAAGATCCCAACATGATAGTTGGTATCTATGCCAATTTTGGTTCAGATTGGCCAAGTAGTTTCTGAGTTATGGGTTTTTGGGAAAAACAATGTAGGGGAGGTAACTGTGCACAGATCCGCTCAAATTCTATTACTTCTTCTGTAGTCCACTTACCATTGTTCTACAAAATTTCATTGAAACTCAGAGAACTTTGAGAGATATTGTGTGGCTCTAAAGTGGAGGATCAATTAACAGTGTCATATAATGCAAAACTGGACCCGTGTTATGTTTACAAAAAGAGGGGAATCCTGGTTTTTCTGTAGCCTATGACATTCCTAACATTCATATTACATATGCCTGTAGAGATTTGTTTAATTCGGTTCTGCAGTTTAGGCGTGCATAGACTTTTAATGGACGTCAAAATTATATATAAAAGTATAGGCTTTAATCAATGCCCAATCTTTGCTCAGATAACAAGTAATATTATGAATTTTTTTTAAAATGCTTCTCAAAAAAAGAATCCAGACATGGAGCATTAGCAGTATATATCTGAGCTAAGCGTGGTACGCATGCAAGAATACGGTTGAAATAACAAGATATATCAGATTTATATCAATAGTGAAATCATAAAAAAATAATAAAAAACAACATTAATTTAAAATGATTATTATAAGCAATTCTTAGGACCTCTAAGTAAACAATAACTAAAAATTTAGCTTCACAAAGCAATAGATTATCTGGTGAGGTGCCTGGATCTTGGACATATGAATATCATTCAATGCCTCAAGAGGACCAAACCAGATTGTTGACCGGAAGTAAAGGTCATAATAAAGTTTCTGAAGTTGAATCTGTGGAAGGATGATTAGAAGTTTGTAGCAGGTTCACTGGATGTGGCACGTTTTGTCACGTCTTCAATCATCCTTGAATAGCGTCACAATACTCGGTTGAAAATGACATCCAGTTCTCAGTTGGTGACTCCAAGGAACTACTAGCATATGCAGCAGCAGCAGTCACAGTCCAGTAACCATTTCAGCTAATGAGCAAAATTCATGGGCTATGAAGACCAAGATGATAATCAACAAGATAAGAGTACATCAATACATTTTTGTTAGATGAAGTATTATGAATCATTATTTTTGTTTTATGACTACTTTTTACCTTCATCTTAACTTATTAGTTGCTTTTTATTGCAACTTCTGCTCAGAACGATTACCCTTCTGAGCACAGTTTACACCTGCCTGCTCTACCAAGACTCAATCAGAAGGCAGAAATCCAAATGACACCCTTGAATGTCCATAAAGTGTGTGGGTTCAAAGTCTTATTCTTTATTTTCCGATCCAGGCTGTTCGCTCACTCTCGAGGGTAATCAGTCTGAGCAAAAGTGGCAATAAAATACAACTCATAAAGATGAAGGTAAAAAGTAGCCATAAAATTAAATTAAAAATAAAGAGTACATCAACTTCAAGATCTGAAACAAACTTTCATGTGACCTGGGATAAATGGATAATTGCAGGCGACTATAACAGCCAGGTGTGTGGTACATCCAGTCAAACCTGACATGTAGGAAGGTTTTTTTGCAGCCAGTATAAAAAGGAATTCAAGAGCCTCATACCATGGATGTATTTATCAGAGTATATTCATGTCTAGCATGTTCAGCACCAAAAGACATTGTTTTCACTACTTTACCTGTTAAATGCAAAAAAACAACATTAATTATACAACGTCCCCCTTTTTGAAATTCACCCTTGTCTTCATTTTGTCCTCTGCACACTGCTGTGACTAATACCTGCTTACCAGTGATGCTATTTAGTCTGTAGGGAATCACCATTGTTCTATTCTTAGCCTACACACGTCAAGGGAAAAAAAGACAAATATTGGATTCATAATGGACAGTTAAAATACACATTCAATTTTTTCCGATGTATTTTGAATAATGATTTTTAAAAAAATAAAAAATAAAAAAATTTTTAAAATACTAAAAGATGGTTCTAAAATCTCAACATATATTAGTCATATGGAGTAGTGAAAGTTAAACACTACAGAAAATTGCTAAGCATAATACAAGACCACAATGTTATAGTCCAACTACCAATGCAAATCTCAGTTTATTTTGTTTTAGATTTACACAATCTCAGTGAGTAGATAGCACAGATCAGAAGGAAAATCACTAAAAATGGTTTAAAATAATTCATCTAATAAAAAAATTAAAAAATAATTGCTATACTGATACCACTAGCAGATAAACCAAAACAAAGATGGCACAGGTGATATCTGGGAAGAGAGTTGATTTAAAGGTTGGATTTAGACTTCTGCAAGCCAGGGAAGTTCTCGTAGCTAAGTTCTTAGAGCAGTAGGTGCATAAACCTGGCTCCCCTCTGGTAAGAGAGATGTGAGTTCAAGTCTCACTGAGAACCTTTTTTTTTTTTACTTCCAATCTGCACTGTTTACTCACTGTCATCTGAGTTAAGTTGTGATAAAAAAACAACTAAAAAATTAAGATGAAGGTAAATAGTATACCTGTCAAGTTTCAATGTTGAAAATGAGTGAGAATAGTACCTGTCCAGAATAGGTTAAATTAAAACGTGTTTCAAAAGTTCTGTATGTTTTCTGTCAAAATAATTTGTGTTCCTAAGTTCTGAAAAAATATACTGAATACATACAAACAACCAACAATTGTTAATCACTAACCAAAAGGTTCTCACTTTTATAAAATTCACTTTTTATAAAATTTCTCACCATTCATAAAATGTGTGGGAATTTTACACTTTTTTATAAAATGTGTGAGAATTTTCTATTAATGTGTGAGACCGTATCAAAATGCGTGAGACTTGACGGGTATGCAATAGTAGTCAAAAATTAATAATAATAATAATATTAATGAGTACCTTAATATCATTCAGATTTAGAGACATTTAACGGATAAAAATCTATTAACAGAATTAAAACAACAATCTTTTTTAATTGTATTTTTATCTGCTTTTATTTTTTTTTTAAATCTCTTAAAACACCACAAAGTTCAGAAACTCAAACATCAAGTAAATATTGTAGGAGGAGAGGCAAAAAAAACAAAAAATAAATATCTAACGAGAAAAATATCACAAAACCCTGGGACTTCCAGCTCGGCTTTTTTGGTTAGGATCAGGTGAAAAAAAAGAGCAAAACTATCTCGCATAGTTTTATAATGATGTATTAGACAGGTTGTGAGTTCTTTCAGATAAATAAACAATCACGTCTTAGCTTAAAAAATAAACTTAAAATTTCAATTGCCATGTGTAAAGCATGATCAATTATGTACCAAATTCAGTTTCTTTCTTTTTGTAGGCATGGACACGGAATGCAGAGGGACTCTGGGTTAAAAAATAATTTTATTGTATTAAAAGATTTTGCCTACTCTATGAAAATGTTATTTTAAAGAGAAAAGTTTACACTAATTTTCTTTTAGTCTTGTTGTGCATGTTATTTATAACTGCAATTACATTTTTTTAAATTCATTTTGGCAAAAAAGTAAATTTGAAACCATCTTTTTCATGCAGTGCAGTATTTTTGTTTTTCAAAGATTTTAGGATCGAAGCATAAGGCTAAAAGAAAAAAAAAAAGAAAGCTATTACAATTCTGATAATTATCTACAAGATTAATCAATCTTGAATCGTATGTAGTTTTAGCTTTGTAATAGCGGACAAATGAGAGTTGTGGGTTACGAGCCATTGTTGATGCATGATAAACATTAACAAACTTACAGTGACTTTTGTTTTATCGGAACAGGCATTTGATAGCGAAGCTATTGGAAAAAAGAAACTTGACTCTTAAAATGCTTCTCCAGACAGCACAGGTAGATGAAGCTACTTGTGGATTTGTGCGACTAATGAACTCAAGCAGTACTGGTCCTACTAATAGACTCGTTGGTACAGTCTCTCAATCCACAGGGAAGAAAAAAAAGACAAAAGAGACAATGAACAAAGAGACAGGCCTACTGAGAAACAACAAACATAGGAATGCATTTTTTCAGTGTGGAAGACGAGGACATTTGGCAACAAATCCTGCATGCCCTGCTAGAGTGAGGAAATGCACAAACAAACTAAACCATCTTGTGCGCAAGAGTAGTGTGCGAATAAATCTTGTTAGACACAATGATGATGCTTGCAATGCCATGTTTGATGATGATGATGATGTATTTACCATTGAAGGGGGTGAAATTGCCTGCTGTCACTGATGTCATAGTCGGGGCTATTAAACTCTCAGTGATAGTTGACTCACGTGCTAGTAGCAATACCAAATGACGTGGGCAAACATGAACAGAAAAAAGATCAAATGCAAATCACATTCAAACATGACAAGCAAAAACCTCTATGCATATGGCAGCAACACCACATTGAAGATTTTGGGAACATTTGATGCTGATATTTCACTGTCAGATTGCCTTGAAAAAAAACAACAAAAAAAACAAAAAAAACACACTAAACACAGTTTATAGTCATAGATGGGAAAGGTATTTCATTTCTGTAGAGATTCGTGAATTGAAGGAAGAATTCAAACGGTTGTTCACAGGTTTGGGAAAACTGAAAGACAGTCAGATCCCCTTACACGTGGAGCATGAAAATCGCAAAGTTGGATAAACTTGATATCATTGAGAAAGCAGAAGGTCTGACTTCCTTTATCAGCCCGTTAGTGGTCGTGCCAAAAACTGCAAATATATCTGACTGCACGGATATGTCAGGCAAACAAGGCTGTGGAATGCGAAAGATTACAAATGTCGAAGATCAAAGAAATACTGGCAGAAATGAACGGTGCAAAGTATTTTCAAAACTGGACCTCGACATGGGGTTTTACCAACTTGAGTTGGATGAAGCCTCACAGCCAGTCACAATGTTTGCCACTCACATGACGATACAAAGGAACAACTGTTGGATGGCCCAGAATTGACCAAGATGTGGAGTGACGTATGTGTTCGTATCACGAGTGGCAAATTATGAGTCAATCTTTGGCGCCTGAAACCATGGCCAGAACAATGTTTCTGGATGGGCCTTGGGAGATATCACAATTGACCTGCTTGGACCTTTGCTGAGTGCAGTCCATAGTTGTGGTTGTAGACTATTATGGCCATTATTTCAAAACAGCAACATGTATAGTTGAATTCTTAGAAAACATGTTCGTGATTTATGGTCTACCCTTGTCAGTGAAATCAGACAATGGACCGCAGTTCGTTGTGACCAAATTCATGAAAATGAATAACATTGAGCACAGGCACACAACACCATTGAGGCCACTGACAAATGAGGAAGTGTCTTCCACACGCTTTTCAAAATTGAACAAATAAGCATATCTGATGAATTTTCTATGACTTAAAAATTGCAGAAAATTTGATACAAATTCACAAAGATTAGAAACATGTCTTAAAAGAATTTTATTTTATTGCAAATATGATTGCAAAAGACCAAATTTAAATAGCTGCACTATAAATGCACCCGTTTTGTCAAATTGCTGTATAGTTAGTGACTTGCCTTGTTTCATGAGGCAATTGTCTCCCAGGAAGCATCCATAGAAATTCTTGGAGGAGGCTGGGATGATCAGTTAAATGCATTGCACGCGTACATCTACCTTTCTCTCTCACTTAGCAATGCATTGCAGCCAAAATGTCACACTTTTCAAACATTTGCAAGGAACATAAGAAATTATTCCTCGATAATTCTTAGTTTTTAAAAACAAAATTTCTTTAATACAAAGATTATTTTCAACATGGGGTCAGGTTTTTTTGCTGCTTTCCATGTCTTGTATGATTTTGACAGTTTTGCTGAGAGAACTATTATTTAGGGTTTATGTTGTCAGCAGCCAATCCTGAATTTTATGGAAAGAGAAGGCACAAAGAGAAATTTGAATTCGTACATAAGAAAAAAATTAGCATGGATGAAAAATAAAGAAAAGAAAAAAAACAATGAAGAATGTAATTTTTTAATAAATGAATGCTAACTGAAATATTTTTTTTAGTAAATTTTCTTCCACCTAGAATTTTTCTACAAAAATATAAACCACTTCCACTTCACTTATCATTAGCCAGATTTATTTTAAGAGCTAAAAAGTGTTGGTACCAGGGCAATCTTTGGATATATGCAATTAGGAGAACAGCAATTTGGAATTGCTAAAAGTGGCTAGATTTCACTTCCAGGTAACTGTATAGCTAAAAATGTTATATATGCTCCAAAGACTTATACAAAGGCTAAAAAAAAGTATGATTATACAACGTATTGATCAGATATTGACACAATGAATATAAAAGCCATTAATTTGTTGTGTTAGGCTTACGGTTAATGGTATATAAGTCAATTACGAAACAAACAAAAGCAGCAAACCTGTCATTATCGTGATGGTAGTTTCGCCAATGACAAAATAGTTTTATGCCATCCACATGTTTTGAATTTAACAAAGAAAAGTTAACAATCGCCTAAAACTACATGTGTGGTGACGGATGGCTAGACAGCTTACCAAGGAATTCAAAATATGAACGACCATATAATTTCTAAGGAACGGACTCTTTAGCCATTTTTTTTTTACCAATCTAGCTGCTTTTAGCCATTCAAAATAGCCCATTCAAAATGACCGATCTCCTAAGTGCGTATATCCAAAGATTGGCAAAACCTCTTCAGTTCTTCGTATCCTCTGCCAAGAAAAATGCATTAAAATCAGCAACAATCAGAAGTCCTTTATCTCCTTTTGCATTATTCTTGACCGACACCTGATATACCTTTTTTTTCTTTCAACAGGCCGTTCAGCTCGATCGTAGTTATTTCTTTTCATTCTTTGATACTATGATACATCAGCTGTTGAAGAAAGGGAAGTAAATCAAAATACAAAGCACGCCAGCTCTTAGGGTAGGTCCTGTAGGTCCTTTTAATAGAACCCAGAGATGAAAAACCACACCCAACCAGCGTATAGTGTCCTCTGCTAATAAAAGCAATCATCATCATACTCGGTTAATATAAAATAAACGTGTATGAAAGTTTAAGAAGCAGAGTTGTTGGTATATCGCCATCTTACTTCAAATTCCAATCTTTTATTTTTCGTGGAAGTGACCAACTCATTAGTAGTTAACCCGACAGAGTTTAACAAGTGTTTACAGTTACGGAATGTACTTTTGTCGAGTGTATCCGTTGGTTAGCAGGCAAAATAAGTCATTTTCAGTTGAACCATGCAAAATAAATTAAAACATGGTTTTTGTGGCAGAAGTTTTTTGGCCATTTTTAAGGGACGGGAGTCCAAATCGGTGAATTCAAAGCTTTTAAAGTCCACATGGCCAGGGACAATTTGTTGTGGCTGTTGCGATCGAGAATTCTCCAAAAACCAATGTTTGAAGAAAAAAAGAAAGCATTTTGTTATACATACGCGTAACTTCGCATCCCACAGTAAAGTTGAACTCCGTTTTTATTGTGAAACCCAAAGGAGGGAGCTGTCATTTCTTTTGTGTTGTCCGATATTCGTACGAATTTTCAGTGTTGGTTTCATTCGGCGAAAAGGCCATATGTAATGTCTATAATGACTCCGATAATGAGGATCCAGAAGGGTATCAAGACATAGTAAAGAGTCAAATTGTAGTATTGCAGTTTTAGGCAAACGAGAATCTGGAAAATAATTTTAAGTAAAGCCGTTGTTATAAACCAAATCTTCCTTTTCATTGACATCCCGGCTTCGTTTCGGTCGTAGTCGTTTTTGCAGTGCATAATCATATTGATTACAATGTAGATGATGCAAACGCCGTCAAATACCCACAAAGGTATGAAAATAAGGAACCAATTCCAACTAACTCTTTCGTCGAGGCGTAGAACAAGTAATACCAAAAACACTAAAACCATAAACCAGGTAAATAGCGCTTTATGGAGCAGCGCCATCTTCGCACAGTTTCACTTTCAAACTCTGAAGAGTTCGCTGATGAAGGGGAAGCTATTCATTGCTTTAGACATAATTTCAGGCATTCAAAAACGTGTTTTCATGACTTCAGATGATTTTTATGTATTTTTGGTTGCTGAATTCAAAAATGAAAACCATTTTTCTCCATTATCTACCATTCTTTTTCAAGAAACACGTTTTGAGGTTTTAAATTATAAGTTTATATCGCATAATTCTGAATTAGAAAAGAAATAAGAACAACAAAAACAAACAGTTTGGAGACAAAACTACATCATGCTTTCTCTCTCAGTATTTGCCTGTACACGATGTTTATTGTTTAAAAAGGTTATCATTACTTTTAGGGTATTATATTCTTATTCATCAAGGCAAGTCATTTCTATGTATCTAAGAACGGTAATCATGAAATTCTGTTTGAAAGGGTTAGTGTTATTCGTTCCAATAAATTATTTAAATTCGTTCAAATAATTTTTTTTAAATTTAGTTCGTTCAAATAATTTTTTTAATTTTGTTCGTTCCAATAAATTATTTTTATTTTTTTAAATTATGTTTATTCCAATAAAATAAATTACCAAGGGAGGTAATCTTCAAGTTTATTATAATTCTTATTACCTCCCTTGACAGTTGATGATATTATTCTGATATTATTCTGAAATGAATGAATAAATAGTGAATGGTGTCCGTTCTGTCTCTACAGACAATGGAACATCCCCTCGCCCCCCCCCCCACCCCGGTGCATTCCCGGGTGAAACATATGGAGATCCTGGGATGCCCAGTCGTCAGAATCCCCCTCTCAGCCTTGCTGATGTAGTCCAGAAGAAAGCAGAGAATGATACGTCCTGCTAAAAGTAATGATTACCATTTAAAAATCTAGTTTTCTTTTAACTTTTTCTAATACTCCCTATCAACTTGTTTATTACATAAGGCATAGTTTTTTGGTTTTTTGTTGTTTTTTTTGGACAATTTTTTTACTGAGTGATGATGGAAATCTTATTAACCCTCATGATAAGATTCTGTGTAATATTTTTAAGGTGTAAATGGTTCTTCGGACGATTGAACTCCTTCTTGTTGTTTGTGTTGTAAACACGTTTCGGACAATCCATTCTTCGCCTTCTTCAGGTGTAAAATCCGAGTGTGAATGGGTAAACAGAAGTTTTGTTTTTAAAGGGGGTGATCCTTATAACGCAGGGCCCGGGTGTTTCTGCGTCGTTGTCTTGTCGGGTTTAGGTCTGTTGAGAAATGTCAACTAAATGCATTAGTCAGACAAGTGCAGGGTTCAACCCAATGTGGCTTCTGCTTCTCAACAGACCTAAACCCGACAAGACAAATTATAAGGATTACCCTATTTAAAAACAAAACTTCTGTTTACCCCATCACACTCGGATTTTACACCTGCAGAAGGCCGAAGAATGGATCGGCCAAAACGTTGTGTATACAATAAAAACAACAAGAAGGAGTTCAATCATTCGAAGAACCATTTGAATATTAATGACCCTTCTCAAAACTATAGAAAATATTTTTAAGGTTGTTCCCTAACCTCATTTCTTCCTATTATATACTATTTTTATTGCATTATTTACTATAACAACAAATTTATTTATACAATAAATTACTGTGTACCTACACAGAAATTCACTCTATAAACTAGTTTATACACGTGAAAGAATTCATGGATATATTCGAATTTCTATGAAACGATTTTTTAAGAAAAGAAAGTAGTGAATTTGTTTCAGTTAAAGAGTCCATAGTTTCAAATGGTAGGTAGGAGGTATTTTTATCAGCAAAACTTTACCCTTGAGTGGAAAAGTCCAGTGTTAAGGACAGAAAAACAAAACGGTCACACTGCTCAATATATAAGTATATTAACTTAGCATGAGTTGGTATCAGACCATCTATACTGGAAGATCCAGCCAACAAGATTAGCTTGCTGATGATTGCTATTTCGGGCGTTTTTATCAACACATATCACTTTGTTGTCAAAAGTCCATGAGGGTAGCTACCATTTAATTCAGTGATTCTCAATCATTTCATTGCCAAGGACCCCTTTTATTGAAATGAATTTCCCCATGGACCCCTGGCTTTTGAAAGGACTCCCTACTCAACAAGCTCATGGACCCCAGGCTTCTGAAAGATCTGCCTACACAACAAGCTTATAGACCCCCAGTAATATCTCTGTGGACCCTGTAACGTTCTGGTTGTGTTTTGTGCCTCTGTTGTAGCTGTGTGAGATTAGAATGCGTTTGATTTGTAACCGTGCTTAAGAGTGCTAAGAAAAAAAGACGGAACAAGATAACACGTGTGATTGGGTTATTCACCTGGTAAGAAGTGGGCCTTCCCCATTCCCACTTCCGGTCCGCATTTTCTGGGACCGGAAACGGAATGGGGGTTGCTGGGTGCTTGCTTCGGCATGTTTATTGATTTAACATATACATACATTTATATAAACATTACAGACCCCAGTTTTAGGGACCGCTGAATTGATGGGGGGAAAAAATGTGAATATTGAAATATCCGTGAAATTGAAACCCATAAAATTGGAGTAGCTAATGTATAACAAATTTCAGTATTTAAAAACAAAAAGTTTCTAAACTTAATTAGAATAGGAAAAGTACTAGCCCTTTCCCAGACATTTAGTCTGCCATGTGTATAGTATTACAGATTAAGTGGATATTTCGATGTAGTGTGTTGAGTTATCTGGAAAGCACTTGTGGATATCTAATCTTGAGTGTTCCAGTGAAAATATGTGTGTATGTTTTTACTTAAATGAGTGCAATCATATTTTAGTTCACAATTTAAAGGTGTGATATGTATCTGTTACAACTTTAATCTTAGGGAAAAACTGTTATTCAATCGTTAGTTTTAACTGAGTAATTTAACCACTGGATTGTGACAGGAGGTATTTAAAAATATTTAATATTTAGCTTGACTTTGAAGTTTTATAACTGTGACAGAATCTGTTTTGGGAGATTAATTCTACATGCTGACTAAAGATAATTCCATCAAAAGTTTTGACTGTTGTATTTTAGAAACTATAATTCACACAGTTATAATTGAAGACCTATCAAAAATGCACAGAATTAATACTATAGTCAAAGATGGAAGTTAAGGAAAAAATCTTGAAATTATAATGCCAAAATCAAGAAATAAATCAAAATTTAGCTGAGCCTGAATTTTATTTTCATAGTATAATTTAAAGGTACAATGTAGGAGACAATTCCTTAGTTTCAAGGCATTTTTTAACAATATCATATGGTTTTCATTAGAAGTAGGTGAGAGAGGCTAGAAATATTATGCATAAACAGAAATTTGTCATTATAAAGTTTTGTTGAGTATAAAACCATTAGAACAACAGTAGTCTACATAGAATTTTTTGTTCCACCAGAAAGGCCTGTCTTTTCCTGGTCCTTTTGGCCAAACCATTTGTAAAAAAACTCATTGGTCAGTTGTAAAAAACTATTATATTATATATTGGTAAAAACAGTTAATCGTACATATTCAGAATATGACATGTTATAAATGACCTCTTGATTTAATATAAAAACACCACTACCCTACTCCACTGGCATGATAATATATTTGACATAATCAACTCCCTTACTTTTGATAATAACAATTTCTAATGATAATAATCATGAATTGACCTTTACATACGTGTAGGAAATCCTTGTTTTGATTAAATTAAAACTATATATTTATTTATTTTGTCTAAAAGATAATTTTTTAAAAAAACTCTGCAGAAAAAAATCTTACACAGTGTCAACCGAAAATTTGCGTTCCTGACCCGAATCAATTTTGGGGTCTGGATTCTACATTTGATCCTATTTCCTGAGAAAGGAAAACAATGAAATGGATTAACAATTGAATTGTTAATGAATTTGACAAACCTTTCCTATAAAAGGTTTTGTGGCTCCAAAGAAACTTCCTGTTCTCATTGATTGGAATAAATCTGATTGGTCAGAAAATAGCAAATTGAATTTTAAATCAAGTTCAACTGAACTTTAAGGCTGACAAATCCAAGGAGAGGTCACTGGTTAGTACAATACATTTTCCTTCACTGAACTAATAATATAATCTCAGTAAATATAGTAACTACCTGTCATGGCGCGTATGCTTTCATGCACACACACCTGTCATGGTAGATGGTTTTCTTCATTCCTCAAAGGGCCATAACTCCAGATGGACGAACCAAAACCATCCATTCTATTACATTACTTTTCACCCACTGTGAAAGTATAGACAAGATAGCACAATTACTACTACAAATTCAACTTACACACCATGAAAAGTAGGACTTTAAATAACCTTAAACTAACCCTTATTCGCCATAATGAACACACACTTTTGAAAAACCTTTGACACCCTATTTAAAAATGTTAATAAAATTTGTTTAATTTTGTTCACAAATTTTATGTTGTTTTTGCTTGAAAGAAAAAAGCCCAAATCTCGTCAATTATTATGCCATAGTTGATTACAGGTAATTTTAAAAAATCCTAAACTCTGTAATTGAAAATCAACCAAAAATAAAGTAATTGTCAGATGTAGACGATTTGATGAAAAATAGTTAGTTTCATCATTACCCCAATTTTTGTTTAAAAAATAATGATAAATACTTTTTTAACAGTAGAAGAGCATTTTCTGTCGGCACAGTTCAAAGATCAAAGTACAGATGCACACTTGTTGATGAATTGTTTAAAATAATCACGCCTGACAGGTGTTGACAATCTAGGTCAAGAGGGTTAAGTTGATTTTCCAACTACCGTAAAATATGACGGTTAAAGTGGATATAAGTACGAGCAATGTATCACTGGGTTAATTTTCGAAAACAGATCAATCTTATTAAATGTTGATACCATCAGAACAGTAAAACTGTATTTTTGTTATTTGGTAATCACAAAAAGGGGGAGAAATTGGTTTCACAAACTTCATTCAGGAACTCGGGTCACAATGTAAAGAACACCTAATCTCAAATATTTTCTTACACTGTACCTACACATATCTTCCAATGAACAAAAAAAACAACAACATTATATAAAAGTATCCCCATAGATATATTTTCATCATCTACATATATAAAACACAATGTATATCCATTTTTTGTGTACATGGGTGTGTGCGTAACAGTTTTCAATGAGTGCGCAAATACTACACTCTGATCCTAAGCCAGGAAACAACATTTTGATACTAGGCAGAACGCACAGATATTTTGATCCTAAGCAGAAGTGCCAATCCATACATAATTAATCCTGTCATTTTTAAGGCTACTACGCTAGTATTAGTGTACTTAATTATTCAGCATTGTTACATTGGTAATAAAAAAAATCACAGTCAAGGAATTGTAGTGAAAGAATAAAACAAGAATTTTCAAAAATATTGAATTAATCGAAATGTTCAAAATAATTTTAGTGTGAATATTTTTTTTCCAGACCATAAAGCCCAAAGTATAATTAAGCAAATAAAACTAAAAGGTTGACAAAAGCAATATTTTACTTTATTTACCAGTATTTTTTCTTTTTAATTCCAAAATAATGGACTCTCCAGTACTTTGTTATAAAAAAGGTAAACAGAATTTATTCCTCCAGTGACTTATCTTAAAAATGTGTAAAAACTCAATGAGGTAAGGATTGTATAAGTAAAATAAATCATCAAATTATTTAAGGAGGGGATGTAATCACATGAAAAAAGTTTTTTCTCCAAAATTTGAAATGGAAATTTGTTTAAAGTAATTTTCATTCTTTATTAAATAGATATCAAAAGTTTTATTAAAATCCGATAATTAGTGGATTTTTGGTAGATTTTTAAAATCTGGGAGTTTTTCACCTAAACATTTTCCAATACAAATTCTTATGATTATTTTTTGTTTACAGGTAAACAACATTTCCTACTATAGCTTTTCAAAAATATCTCCAGTTCAATAGGGTGTACGCTACACAAATAATTTTAATATGAGTGTAGAATCAAGGGCCACTTTGTGGGTTAAAGGGTCTAACAATAATTAATATTACCAGTATAAAGTCTGGTAAAAGAGTTCTGTATTAGAATGGGTTATTTACTAAAAAAAACAGTAGTTATTAGTAATAGACTAGTATAGAAAGAAGCAAGGAGCCATGAACGGCGAAATCTAGGTCCGCATGTGGATATCACGTGATGTGAATGGAGGTCTCCAATTGGCTGGAAAGGTTCTGACATCACAGAGTGATTTGGAGAAGAAAGGCAAGCAGCCATTTTGTTTTTGGAACATAAAATGACCACATGGTTTCGCCATCTTAAGACCTCGAAATCAGCGCAGTCAAACAAAGAAAAACAGTTCATACAATAATAGAATAAAGGCAGAAAGTCTGTACGAACAGAAATTAAACAAATGCAGATATTTGTAGACATACAAAGACAATATAAATGTTGCATACGTTTTTGGCTGAAATAAAGCACATGAAACAAAAATGATCGTGTCTCAAGAATGAAGTGTTAGCTAGGGTAGCTATGAGAGTGCTTATTCATAGGGAGAGATACAAAGGATAGAATTAGTTAATTTGGCTAGCCCTAAAAAGTGAGAACAGGAATAAAGAAAACATAGTCGCTAGCACTGAAATAGGGAGAAATATAATTAGGAAGAAAGATCTAGTTATTTGGCACTACTTTGCAAGAAAGAAATAGCAGAGAAAACAAGGGACTTAAAGAGTGTTAGTATTTTGTAGTTAGCTGTCAACGGAGCTAGACTGAAATGCTTTGTTTTCAATAACGTTTGCTTATTCAAAGATCAATACTGTATTATTGAAAACGGGAGATCAGGATTAAGTACACAAAATTTACTGAGACGTAGTAGTAGCAATAGTATTAAGGGTTTGACTGCTATGAGTAATAGCTTTACTGACTGTGTTAAGGTGCTGATGATAGAAAAAGGTAGAAAGGCTATGGTTAGCAATGTGTGCTAAGAAGGATTTGTTGTTCTTTTCTTTCTCTGTTTCTTCTTGCAGTAGTAAAAGGAATAATGCATACAATGCAGGGATGCACATTTAACATTGCAGAAAAATAAAAAAAATATAACACGGATGTAACAGAATAAGCAATGTGTTTATTACAGAATACATGTTATCAATAAGGTTAGTTCTCATCTATAGAGAAGAAGAATGCTTTTAAAAGTTTTTTGACTACTTTCTTAATAGAATAAAAAGGTCCTTTGTTTGTTGAAGATATTATTGTGCGTGTAAGAAAGAGAGTGTATATGTATGTAATTTGAAATAGAAGAGAGGTGTGCATCTCTTTGGTAAATGTTGGACAGACTTTAGTTCTGCTTGCAACAGAACTAAGAGTGGATGAAGATCAAAATGGGTTTGTCTTTTTATAGGAGAAGGTAAGTGGAAGATATGAGGCTGGTGTAAATGTTAGCTTTTCGGTGTGGTTCTTGTCAACATCATAAAGTTAAAAGGGATAGACAAGGTACAAGTATCTTCCTAGACATATAGTCTGCAATGCATATCGAATTACAATTCAAGTGATATATGTTGTGTGAGTCTGAAAGGCACTTGTAACTTGGTTCTAGGGACCGTAATCTTTATTTACACATTATATACCTAACAATCAATAACCGTTTTGGTAATCCTATTAACGGTACCTTAAGTGTAATAACGTCATCATTCACATATCTGATGATCGTCATTCATGAGCAAGATGAGCTTAAATTAGTTACACTTTAATAAGTGTGAAGTAATTTATATTAAGTCATCATTTTATGGCTGGCTGTAACAAAATATACATTTTAACAAGTAAATTATAAATTATTTTCTAATTCTGATAATTTGTTTTGGTAGAATCTCTTCTGATGAGCATTTCAATTTGTTCAGTGGGCTTCTTGCTCTCTTTCCTAATGTTGATTTCAACTGTAAATAATAATTTTGGAAAATTAGTCATACAGACTAATTTTCCAAAATTATTATTTACAGTTGAAATCAACATTAGGAAAGAGAGCACCTAAACCTATAAGACATTTTTAAAAAACAAACAAACAAAAACTGAAAACTGATCGTGAATTTACATTCTTATTGTCTTATAAATTTGAGAAGAGTCCAATGTGTTCGGATTGAACCCCTTTTCGAGTTTCAGCTCTCGTCGGATATACAATCAATAAGAAAAGAGGGAAAAACTCCTTTCTCTAGGAATAAAAATGTCAACAGAATGAGATTAATCTAAAAAATATGCATTCATATATTTTCAAATTATAGAATTTAAATCGCAAATGGTTTTAAAACAACGCTGGAAGAAACGATTCAAAACATGAACGCTTAAATGGATTTTTATAAGTGAAAAAAAGAAAACAAGGGCCGATAATTCAAACGTCCTTATTAGGAATGTGTAACTCTTCCACATGTGTGGAAAGTTGTTTGTGCGTGAGACTTGAGTTCTAAAAAGACATTTACATCTGTATTTCTTCCACGTAAACAGCTACAATGAACTACTTAGGAGAAAATGTTATACAAACTGTGGGCAACGTGTAAGTACATAATTCATAAGCATTTAACCATAAACCATATCATCATGTGTGTCATTGAATATACGCACGTGAAAAGTGCCGAAGCACTAGTTTTTGGCCATCATATGTTTAGATTTACTCGGGGCTGAATTGATTTTCTCTTAAAGAAACTCAAGTTTAAACTATTTAAAAGCCTGTTAAAATTTGTTTATAAATGACTGACGGAGATTTAGTGCAAATTGTATTTGATTATTCAGCAAAAGAGTAGTTTTTTTGAAAAATGTCTGTTTTGTGAACTTAAAGCACGTAAACCATTTCGTTTGCCATAATAAGTGTTCTAAAAGAATTGTTATACGTGGAACGCAATTATATTAAAAACAGCTAAAAACCACTTCTTTTTAAAAAAAACTTTTATGAAAGTTTATTAGTAGTTTTTTGTAATTTACACGTGGGCTTTAAAAGAAGATAGGAAAATGTTGATTTTATTTTCAAGACGAACTTTAATTTTATACGGACGTACATAAGCTGCGACCACGTGCGTTTCACAAATTTAAAGGAAGACAACTTCTGATCAACGAAGGTCCCTCCTCCAAAAAATAGAAAAGATTTGCTAGTAATGTTTTGTGTTTTCAATCCATAACACCTTTTCCTCGGTTTTGGAAAAAAGTTGATTTTTCAAAGTTGTAGAGGGGGTTCTCTTTACAAATAGTTATAATGCCAAAATGGACACTTAATTTCCGTCATTCGTGCGGAAAGTGTCCATTTTGGCTTTATAAGTACGGCTTACGAATTATTTTCCATTCGTTAGGAATTTTTATTTCATGAATTCTCTTATTTCTTTGTATTTTGTTAGCATCGTTTAAAAAAAATGGTAAAGATTCATAAGTTCAGTCAAACTCCAAAGCCAATATTCCGGGGGAAAACATATGTTGTGCAATCAATAAGACCTCCGTTAACTTTGAAAAAAGTGTCAGTTTTGAAGAAAAAAAATTGTTTCTATTTTAAAAAGATTTTTTTTTTAGTCGGGACCGTCGTTGATCAGATGTATCACGATGTTTTCTTTGATTATTCCCAAGATTTAAACGATCTGTTTTGGCCTTTTTTAAAAATAAATATCATTAATTGAGCAGTCGTGTGTCTAGAGTGTGTTAACTGACAAGCATGGCACGTACACTGGGCTTGAAGGGGGCGCCACAGTGTAGTTTCTATTAAAGTTAGACAAACCCTTCTCGCGTAGTGAAAAGAATTTTCTTCAAATGTATGATTGTCATGGGTGAGAAGCACTAGGATGGCCAGATTGATAAACCACATAAATTATTAGTTAAAAAAAATATACATTGCTTGGAGCAACATGACCACATACCTGTACTGTAATGTGTATGTATTAATGTTCATGCTTAATAAAATAAACACGCTGATGCAAGCTCCCAACAGCCCCCATTTCGTTTCCGGTCCAAAAAACGAGGGCCCGAAGTGGGAGATGGTAAGGCTCTTTCTCTTGACCAGGCCATAGCCCTGTAAGCACATCTTTGTTCTCTCTCCGTTCTTTTCTAAACACAGCTAAAATCCGGTTCTAACCAAACACATTAGCCAACACAGCTAAACACAGAAAAGAAGAAATGAGCAACAGGTATAATAACAGCAAACATAATACGTTAACGCTTTCAGTACCACTGCTCAGTGTCAACTGGCAGTAAGACCATTGTCTTGCGCAAACTAGTGATGAAGTCTAAAATTTTGTGCAAAATCTATGAAATTTATTGTTCTTATTAAAAGTGTGGATGTCATCCTGGATCCATGTCTTATCTTTCACTGGGTGTTCAGAATGAATTCATCCACATGATGGCATCCACTGATCACCAGAGTTTATTGAGAAACATTCGTAAAGCCAAATACTATGATCTCATGTTCGACTTGACTCCTGATCAGGCACACCTTGAGCAGATGTGAGGTATGTGAAAGTGGATTTTGAGAAGAAAACAGTCCGTGTTAGAGAGTCCTTGGTTCCATATAAGCTAAGAATGCTAAGAGCTTGGCCCAAGACATCTTAAAACAGCTACAGAAGGACAAAATGGGGCTACAAGATTGTCAGTCACAGTGCTATAACCTGGTAGTGTCAACTTGGTGGGTGTACATATAGCCAAGCAGGATACAATGATGGTCATGTTTTTTTCGAACCCTTGAAGCTCTCTACATGTTCATCTCTTGTTCAACACAATGTTAGAAAAAGCTAAAAAAAACGCTGTGGTTGTTAAGTTGCAGGCCAACACCAGGTGGAGTGCAAGGAGAGAGGCAGTGAAGCCTGTCAACAAGTACCTCGAGGAGATACTTCAAATTCTCCAGGACATCATAGACTATGATGTCGAGACCCGTGAAACAAAAAGTAATGCAAGGCAGCTGTATAACTGCATGTTTAGTTCTGATTTTGGTAAGATTTTGAAACCAAGTACTCATTTGCATTGACCATATCCAAAAGAGACTCTGCCCTAGATTTGAAAGCCCTCCAAAATCATTTTGATGATCAAAGAGAAGTGTTGGTCTGTGAGTCACTTGAAGAAGAACTCGGTCTCTGTCAAAAATGGTATATTGAAGTTGAAAGACGTCCGAGATAAAAGAAACTAATAGCTGGGTTAACAGCCAAGGAGGAAATCGAAAAAGTTATGAAGGAAACACTTGACTGTCTTCACAGAGAAATTTATAAAAGCTTTGCTCGTTTTCACGACATTGATGCCAAGTTTTGGTTTCTTTCTCAATGTTGAGGGTCTGTGTTATGGTGCCGGCAGTAATGACCTGAAGAAGAAGCACAAACATTTGGGCGAATTATGCAGCTCTGATGTTGATGGACAGCTATATGAAGAAACTTTGGATTGCAGAATGTTGCCATCAAAACCCAAAGAACATCTCGAATTTACTGTTTAGTATGGAGATGAGACTGTTTTATTCTTTGCATTGCTATTCAGATAATGCTAGTCATCGGTTTCCATCACCAGTTGTGAGAGATTATTCAGCAAGTTAAAATTAATACTTTTGAATTTGAGAGCCTCCATGGGTCAAGGCAGACTCTTTCTCTGCTGAGTGTAGAATGGGAAAGAACTGAAAAAACTGACTTTGAGCCTGTCATAGACCAATTTGCATCAGCAAAAGCAAGGAAAGTGTAATTGTAATTTTCAATTTAGTGCCATAATTTGTTAATTAAAAGATTAATGAGCTTGACTTGCATTTTTGAGCTGATATTATGGTAAAGTTATCTAAAAGATGGGTGTCACCATGTCAGATCTTTGGACAGGGGTGCAATTCAGTGCTTGCCATTGGTGCTATTTTCTGTAGATACACCCCTGTTTTTGAGAGAATGTGTTACTGTTATCTAATAACTTGTAAATTGTGTGTGACATATTGTATTCAAATCCATATTTGATTTCTGGAAAGAAAAAAAAGGATATATTCAGACATTATCTTTACATAAAGGACGATAAAACAAAGGTTAATATATACTCTAACTGAATATTCAATTGTTTTGTCTTTACAATTCTGGGAGTTCTTGAATACAGATTAGACATGCAGTTGTTTAGCAAGATTTGTATTGTTTTCTCTTGCTATATATTTTGTCAATTTTCATTTCAGCCTCTGCTGCCAGTGTGGCGTTGCCATTAAACCAAACCCTTCTAACATGTGTGTTAATTGCATCAGGATACATGTTGACATCACAGAGGGCATCCCAAAACAGTGTGTGATATACTTTTGTCGGAAGTGTGAAAGGTAATTATAATTGTTAGTCATTCTTAACATTATTTTATCATTACATTTTTAATAATATACAAATATTTAAGCTTTATTTTTTATTTTAATAAATTACTATTGCCATAGCTAACTTGATGAACTTCAAAAGAAATCTATTGCTAAAATTTTTATATTGTGTGTACTGGTAATTTTGTTAAGTCACTGAGATGTTTATTAAGACATTTTTTCATTTATTGAGAAAGGATTTACTGAACAACTACCAAAATATTGCTTTGTTTAATGTTGTGAAAATTGTATTTATAAACTCATATTATAAACAGTATGTTTTTAAGATTAACTGCTAATAACAAACACACCAACATTCTTAAGTAACTTTAGATACATTTTTTCATCTTTATAAATCTATATTGTACACTTTACAGTTTAAAAAAATTAAAATTATGAAATATTGCTAATTTGTATGTAAACCTGTCCTAGCAAAATCAACATTTTAATACTTTCTGCTAAAAACAAAATTATACATAACCCAAAATTTTAAATAAGTTAAGGTATTTTCTTTTTATCTATTCATAATTATAGATTTCTTTTTGAAAATACTCATAGCTCATCATTAATTTCATAAATCACTTGTCATCATCTCCCAAATACATGCATTAGAAATGCACAGAACTTGATTCTTTTTTCATCACTGTATTTCTACAGAACTGAAAACGGGCTAAATTTTGTAAGGTATATTACACCTATTGAATGTTTTTTGATTTAATCATTGAATTGATCTAAAACATTCTTAATTTAAGCTGCTAATGAATATAAGTTTCTTTAACCATAGATAAAAATACAAATACTATTACTAATTAAAATTTCTCTGGAAATATACAAACAATGAGCAATGTTGGGTATCATCATTCATTCATTTTTAAATATTTTCCTGTTTTTGTGCTAAATACTATTTATAGTCTGATTATAAATGACTGTCTTGGAATGCTTCATTATTCCCCAGACATGTTGTCTGTGGTTCAAAATTGCCAAGACAAAAAATTGCAGAAACAGAACATTAACTTATAACACAAAGCCACTTAAGAAATTATTTTCACAAAGATTTTAATCATTATTTTTATTGCTAGAAAGCACTGCAAGTATGTTTTGTGTTAAGTATTAAAAAAAACATATTCTGTGAATATTTTACCTAATAAATACTTTTTAATTATAAAATGTCTTGCCATGGCATAATTTCTTTATATTGTATGTTTCTTTTTATTGCCTCTTAGATATTTGCAGCCTCCGACTACTTGGGTTTCAGCTCAGTTGGAATCTAAAGAGCTTTTAGCCATTTGCCTAAAAAAACTGAAGGAACTCAGCAGGGTAAGATTCTCATAACTTCTTTTTTTTTTTTTCAACATATATGCAATATTCTAAAATAACTATGCTTATGGACTGTACAATGTTTAAAAAGAACGACAAGACCTATTTGGCCATTTTATCAAAGATTCACTTTGTCATAGACCTAATTAAAACTTTGACAATCATATACATTCAGTATTAACTGTTTATGAGATGAAAGTGAAATTATTTGTTCACCACTTTGTGATTTTCTTTGATTTTCTTTTGACTATTTCTATAATGCAGGTAGACATTGGTCAAAGATTAACCCCTATTTTAGAAAACACATTGCACTAAATCTAAAAACATACTTACATTACTAAATTTTAGTTTTAAAGATTGAGGAATCACTTTAGAAAAAGTATTAAACTACATTAAATATATTTGCAGTTATGGAAATTTTAAATTGTTTACAATTAAAGATTGATTTGTGTTTCAACTATGGATATTAAACTTCAACTTTGATACAACTGAAAAGATTTTACACATCAACATGAATATATCAAGAAA
>VCCN01005929.1:1159106-1170642 GCA_006491835.1 Architeuthis dux | reverse complement strand
GTCTTTCTCCAACACAACTTACCTTCATGGTGCCAGTTTTGCTCTTATACAATCTCACACACACCCTGTATATTGGCTAAAAATAAAAAACATGATATAAAAACTAGTATTTTGCTTATTTGTGTAACCACAAAAGTAAGTAGCAAGCAAGCAACAACTATAACACGAGGCGAGAAGACATTGACTTACCCAAGCATGGCTAGATCTCCACAACGAAAAACCCAGAAGAAAACAAAAGAGCCAAAAATTAAATAAAAATCTAACAATCTTTTTGAAAACTTATTTATGTCATATAAAAAATGTTTTTGCCATATAAAAAATAATTGTTTTATGTAAATTTTAGCAAAAGTATAATTATATGTTTATCTTTTACATTTAAAATTCTTTATAATCATTTAGTTTCAAATATCTGTTTTAGCATACTTTGGCTGAAGTATATGTTGCTCGTTCTGCTGACCTTGGCGTGAATGATCGACAATATTACTGTAGGACACATCTTGGAAACACTCTAAAAACTGGAGACCTTGTCTTAGGGTGAGTAAACTTCAAAATTTCTTTTCTTAACTCTTCTTTTTTGTGTTTGAGAGCTTGGTGACTAGAGCATCAAATTAGATGCTACAAATTCTTAGAAGTAAAATTAATTTGTTCTATCTCATATCCCCTCACTGTTTTCTGTTTAGAAACTGTCAAAATAAGTTTCTTCAGTTTTTGATTTGGTCTGGCTGGTTATGTATGCATCATGTGTACAGGCCGCACCAATGGAGCTAGAGGGCTGAAAATTTAAACATTTACTCCTTATTATGTCTAGAAAAAAGTTAACCCCCCAAATACGTTTTTAGTGGGGCGTTCAATTTACAATGTAGGTTTATGCTAATTGATTCCTTAGTTTGCTTGTTTTTTTTTTGGGGGGGGGGGTCAAACTTTGTTAGAGATCACTGCCCAACAAAACGCGAGAGAAGTAACTTATTCATTGATCATCCCTTTTTCCAATTTTTTAATCACCCCAACACGGCAAAAGAAATAATGATTCCATCTCCGCTTTATTGACCAACCCTTTTTCAACTGATGCTTATACTCATTTAATGAAGAAGATAAATGAAATAAGTAGATTGTAAATTTCACCTGCTGGGTAAAATATTTTGTAATGCAGTTTCTGTATTTTTAGTTAATTGGCAAAACCCACGGTATTGACAACTAGGATAATTGTAAGGGAAATAATCCCTTGTCTTTATTGTGTGATTACCTCCCCTTTACTTTACATAATTGGTTGCTTTTGTAGTAATTTAAAAAAATTTTAAAAATTTCGTTTCAAATTATTTAAAAACTCTTTAATTTTATTGTTTACTGGTATGTTTATGTATGCATTTATATTTTGCCCTTCAATGCACTTTTTCATTACCTTGGTAGTTTATTAATTTCTTTTCCCAATCTTCATGAATAATTGCTAATATTCTGTATAAATCTGTTAGTATATCATGAAAGATTCTTTTGTAAGTAAATTTAATATGTATTCAACTTGTAATAATCTTTCCTAAGTTATGACAGTAAATACATAAACAATTTGTGATACCAATAATTATTTTGTAATAATTAAATTTAAAACTTTTTTTACTTTGTTTATCATGTTTGTATAACGTTTAAAGTAATATTGAAAATATATGTACAATATAAAATGTGACTGCTTTACCTATTGATTATTATTTTGTTTAGCTTACATTTAACTACTTCGAATGTAAACAACACAAACCTTGACGAAATGGACCAAGATAAACTACCAGATGTGGTGAGTAATCATACACAGAATTTTCTATAATTTTGAGAAGAGTCATTAACATACCAACTTTTGTTTGGATAATTCAATCTCTTCTTCACATCTTTGATGTTGACAGAACGTTTTGGCCAATTCATTCTACGTCCTTCATCAAATGTGATATGTATTATCCCTAAGGAAAGAGAGCCTCTTTTATCAATCTTTTTTCCAGTGATGCAAAGCAACAAAAAAAAATGATATCAAACAGAAAATTTAAGTGTTTTTGCTTGTAAATAAGTTATTCTATTTTAGCGATGTGGGCAGTACAGCTTGTTCTATAATTTTTAACATGGAAAAGTTCTCATTTTCTTTTTTTGTTAATCAAAGAATTCCATCTCGTGTCTCTGTTGAGCAGAGAAGAAAAATTATACCAACTGGAACAATCCTTTTTTTTTTTTTTTTGTGTGCTATGCTAGGTACAGAGACTTAATCATACCATTAACCAAGCACTCCGGTGACTCCAAAAACTATACACGTGGGAGTTGTCCAACATCTGTTTTACAAGTAAACAAAACCATGTGTTGAAATCCGTACTAGCACAACATAAATTTGTCTGACAAGCTGATATATGCAGCTTCCTTCAGCTTCCTCGCTCCCCAACGATGCTCCTTATCAATTATCTGGACCTCATCCCAGACTTTAAGTGGGCAGCTTGTTTCCCCCTTATATATCTTTTTACATATGCATGGATGTTATATACGCAATCTTTTGTCAGACCTTTCTCCTGTAAAGGACTAACCTTAGTAAGGAGGTTATGAAGAGTTGTTTTACTATTGAACACCACCCTGATGTTATAGCATCGACACACCCTGTGGATCTGTTCCGCTGCACTTCTTGCATAATGAATGTTTGCTGTAACTACATAGTTGGTGGTACTGAGGGTTCTTCACCTATTTCCCGTTTTTGAAACCTGCAAGGACAGGTATAAAACTTGTGTGTGTGTGTGTGGGGGGGGGTGCCAATTCTTTTCAGAATCGTTGAATCATTCCGGGTGACTTGAGCTCAGTGTTGAAGGCAACAGACTAATGCTTTCTCAATACAGAAGGAAATGGTTGGGCTTAAAGTTCAGATATAACCCTGAAATAATGTTGGTTTTCTGTACACACTCATGCTATATTCTCCTGTTTGGGTCACCAAGATGTCCCCAAAAAAGAAGGTTGTTATTACATTCTCACTCAATTGTGAACAGAATGGAAGTTCTGATGGAGTTGATATGATCTCTTTCTTTAGGGATAATACATATTACACCTGAGGAAGGCCATAGAATGAATCAGTCAAAATGTTATGGGAAGAAGAGATTGGATTGTCCGAATCAAAGTTGGCATATACACAAAATTGCTGAGAATTTCTATAATGTAATAAAATGTTGAGCTCTCTACCATTTTTTTCATTTTTCACTTTTACTCTAAATAAAGAGATAAAGTATTTAATTAACTGGTTTCATTCAATTCACTGGATTAGGTTTACATCAGGCACCCTAAAAATTGTTGAATCAAAAGGGACACATTTTGCCTCGACACCGGATATGTTTGAAGTTACTTACATTCTATAAAAAATAGGGGTTTTTTTTGTTTTGTTTTTTTTAAACTAACAAATTTTTGAAGTTACTAAGATACTTTCTCCCTGAAAAATAAAAAGTATTTTTTGTGCTTTCAATCCAACTATTCTTTGTAAAACTAGGTTTTGGCTTTTATAGCGATTACTGGAGTTTACATTTTACAATCATTCAGTAACTGTCATCTTAGCGTAATAAAAGAAAATAGAAATAGGTTTTTTTCTTTTTTCTTCTTTTTTTTTTTTTTTGTGCTTTCAATCCAACCTTCTTTTTCTATTTTTTATTACACAAAGATGACAGTTATTGAATGACTAAACTCTAATAATCGCTATAAAAGCCAAAACCTAGTTTTACGTAGAATAGTTGGATTAAAAGCACAAAAAATACTTTTTATTTTTCCGGGAGAAAGTATCTTAGTAACTTCAAAAACTTGTTAGTTTTAAAACCTATTTTTTATCATATGTAAATAACTTTGAACATATCCAGTGTCGAAGCAAAATGTGTCCCTTTTCGATTCGACTTTTTAGGGTGCCTGATGCAAACTTGATCCCAATTTACTTGGTGTGACTGAAAATTGCAGCAAATAATTTATATCAATAGAAATAGTATTTTTTTTCTTTTTCTTTTTTGAAAAAAGATTTCTGTCCAACGGAATTTTCTGCATTATTTTTTCTTCAGATTCTTGTAAGGAAGGTTTATAACCGCAGTCGCAGAAACCGAAGACGTAACTGGAAACT
The DNA here is from genome assembly GCA_006491835.1 of Architeuthis dux. Classification (NCBI taxonomy): domain Eukaryota; kingdom Metazoa; phylum Mollusca; class Cephalopoda; order Oegopsida; family Architeuthidae; genus Architeuthis; species Architeuthis dux. The sequence goes on along the minus strand of VCCN01005929.1, from coordinate 1,166,540 downwards.
GAAACATGTTTTTGATAATGCTATTGAGACATCCAGTGATGACAAGTAAGTATCTGTAATGTTCTTGTGTTTATGTGCCTTCGTTGTTCTTTCTGTGGTAACTGTGTAAGATTAGAATGCGTTTTGATTCGTAATCGTGTTTAAGTGTGTTAAGAAAGGATAAAACGAAAAAAACATATGTTGATAAGAGCTATGCTTGAACTGAACTGGGCCTTCCCTGTTCCTACTTCCGGTCAGCGTTTTCTGGGACCGGAAACGGAATGGAGTCTGCTGGGTGCTTGCTTCGGCATGTTTATTGATTTAACGTAACATACATATGTATAAACATTATAGTATCTAACATGTGAAAGTAAATATCCATAATAGGAATTTGCTGATTAACGGTGTGTTTAGGTTCATGAAAAGCAGGATTTTTCTGAAACTGATTTTATCATAGGCACATTATATCAATAGGGGTTATTCAATTTATTGTAATGTAGGAATTTTGCAACCAACTTATGCTGAGTCGGAAAGATCACTTAATTCGCAATTCCACTTAGAATATTTTATATTATTGTATATTTATCTTTATTTTTCAACGATGTTATTCAACGCTTCTCGACCCTTTGGCTAAGATCAAAGTGTAGTATCTGTTCTTCGAAACTGCCATGGCCTCAAAGCTCAGAGAAACACAGCCCTTCAGGGGTCCTGTGGCATGCTCGGGTATCATCCTGGGAGAAGTTGCGCAGGATATCTTGGCTGTCGCTGATAACGCGCTAAGATCAAAGTGGATTATCTGTGCTTTGAAACCGGCATGGCCTCGAAGCTCGGAGAAACACGGCCCTTCGGGGGTCCTGTGGCATGCACGGGTATCTTTGGATACCTGGGAGAAGTTGCACAGGATATCTTGACTAGCTGGTCGAGAGGCGATCACCATTAGTACACTCGGGATCCGTGCTTTTGGACCCATCCCGGTGCTCGTGGCATTTGTCTCAGCGACAGGGATTTGGGATTCTCTAGTCACGGGGACATGGGATCCCCCACCCCTAACCTTATCCCAGTCCTTGTGTCATTTGTCTCAGTGACATGGATTTGAGATTCTGCCTCCTCAGGTCTCTAGGCATGGGGACATGGGATCTCCACCCACCTGCACGTTCGCATGCAGGCCGACCCCACATTAAAAAGATGTCAACGATGTTATAATGAAACAGTGTTAATCAAGGAGTTCCTGTTCCTGTTCGTGTGTGTGTGTGTGTGTGTATATATATATACACACACACACACCCACACACAGTGGTGGGGGAGAAGTATTTGGACATTTGCAAAATATTCATCTAATGTACTAGATTTTACTTTTGTAGGTCTGAACTCTCTTATAAAGTTTTAATCGCTACCAGAATTTCCGAGTTTATCCTTTAAGAAATTTCTTTACTAGCCAAATATTTAAGACATTGAATATTGTTCAAATAGGACATTGCTTCTACCAGTGATTACCCTTCAAATGCATTTGAATTTGGTGACAAGAATTCAAAATTTTTGCTTACTAATTATGGTGACCCCAGTGGAGGTGTTAAAATAAACAAATTTGAATACAACCCAGAAAATGGTGTAACATTCAATGTATGGTTCAGACACTGAAGACCTTTTTTAAAAATGAATACAGAGACTGGAACGAAGACAAGAAAGTCTGGCTGTTATTAAGAAAATTAAATATCACAGAACATGAAATTTTTTGCAATTCTTCCCCAACAGTCTAGTGATTACAATATGGCTGGGGCTGTACTGTGCCTAATCAGAATCTCATGCACATCGCAAATATTATCACATACTTTGTTGCCAATATGTTGTATTGTAGAATTTCTCGAATTGAGACTTAAGTTTCCTTGAGTTTATTTAACTGTAACACAGTTAAACTAAAGTATTGGGTCATTAAAAACACAAACCAGAATATTGGATTCACTTTGTTTTGAGTCCCTGACAGAAAAGATATGGTGGCATATATACTGATTGGATCAAACCACTCAGCATAGACAATTCCACATTTTATATGCAGATTTACTCTTATATTATTAGTAAGTCTCTTATAGTTATCCAGCATAAATGTTTTAAACAAATATAACAAACTGCTTGTTCTAAAAAAACCTCATGTCCTTAACCCTTTATAGGGCACCCCTAAAAATATTTTAGATCTCAAAACAACCATTTTGTATGTTAAACTAGACCTAATTACAATATATTTTCAGTTGCAAGTTTTTTGAAATCTCTTTGCTTATGGCGGCAAAACCCCCTCTGACGAAGTGATCATATATGGTGCCTCACCCAAAAAGTGACCAAAAATGGAAAATATTTAAAAAATGAAATTAGAATTAAAGAATAACCTTCAATAAAATAAATAGATACAAAAAATTGACATTGACAAAAAAATAACACCTCAGTGTTGATTTTAAAATTCTATTGTGTGGGCTAATTTAATGGGGGTGTGATATGCCTCAAAACAGTTTCTGTCTTTGTTCAAACACAAGTGTACTTTGCAAACCACATTGGTGTGGATTATGTTGTCTTTGTAGCTACAATATTTGCATTTCGCTGATGGGTCCTCAGGTGATCATATATAGTCACTAAACCCATAAAGGGTTAAAAGTACTTTACACTTTTTCTGTGTATTAATACTCTCCTTATAACCATTATTTTTCTTTTTATTACAGGGATTATACTGAATTCTTGGAAGACCTTGAAGAAGATGATGCTTACAGGCAGAATGTCAACATCTTTAAAGGTAGAATTATGATTCTTTTGTATGGAAATTGTCTTTAACAAATCTATAAAGAATTCTTAAACAAAATTTATGCTATTATCTTGTTTATATTGCCAATTTTCTTACAGCATAAACCTGTTAAAATCACAAACTGACAGTAGAAAATACACTAGAAAGATTAACATGAGGAAAAGTTTCATGAGTGATTTTTATTTAAAGTTCCTGATTTCAAGGTTATGCTAAATTGTCTTTTGCCAAGAAGAGGCGTCATAAAAATGTTAATTTGCTTTTCCAATATTTAACAAGTAATGCTTAGAATCATTGAGATTATTTTCTATATATTCATTTTTTCTTTTCTGTTTTAATTCTTGTAGAACCATTGCTAGATTTTGACAGATTAATTTGCTTTTCATAAATTAGAGTAAATAAAATGCCTAGATTGAATCTAGCACCTAAATAAGATTCTGTAATGATTCATTTTAAAGTACATGAAAATGGAAAAAAAACATTTGTGTTTAGTGGGTTGGACCATATTGTGACCATGAATAGTGCTGTGTCATCATCTGTGACTAGTTTGGGTTACTGAATATAGTGGAAAACAGTTGGAAATTCTTACACTTGGATATGTAATTGATTTTACATGGAAAATATGTATGAGAAAGTAATTCAGTATAAACTGGAGGTCTCTTTTTTGTTTATCATTACTGACAGCATGTAAATGCTGATTTGATCTGTTTTTTTATTCCAAGCGCATTACATTAGCATGTTTTAAATCAATCTTTATTATTATTGGATGAAGCACTGAAGGCTTACTCTTTATTTCTGATTGCGCTGTTATGCATTGCCAGTGGCCCAAATTAATAAGTTGTGTAAAAACAACTAAACTTAGGATGAAGGTTAAGAACTAGTCAAATTTAACAAAAATGCTTTTTGTTTTGTTTTGTTCTGATTCGTTTTTGTTTTTTCCAATAATCTTTCAGATACTACGAAAACTCCTGTTGACCTTGATGACCTTGAAGATGAAGGTCTGCCTCAAATCAGTTTACAAGAAATGTTGGATGATATGAAGTTAATCGATCCTACAGGAGAAGATGGAGCTGAAATGGTTGAATAATTTACTTCTGATGTTTTAAAAAAAGAGACCCAACCCAGATTTTATCTTTGGTTGCTTTGTTGTATCTTATATATATAATAAAGATTATCTCAACCTATATCACGTTTCTCCCTGAAAATTATGTTTTGGCCAACAATAAAAACAGTTGTAGGCTTTAGATATTTCACTCTAGATGTTTTAGACTATAATTTCCGTTTAGAATTTTTAAATACAGAAGACTAAAACGGCTATTATACTAAGCAAGTTGAAATTTTCTTTTTTTTTCTTTTTTTTTCTTTTTCATGCATTGCATTTATTTCGATAGGGGTTCAATTTTGCTTTAGTATTCATATTTTTTATTTATTTTTTTTTTAAACTGCGATGTAAACTAAACCGATTGTTGACCAAAACTCATTGTATTAATTTTAACTATTTACCTTCATGAAGCACATAAAGTTATTTATTTGCTATTCAAATATTAGGATGCCTATTGGGCATTTTAAGCTAGTTATAAAAAAGGAAATTTTGTAGCAAGTGAATGTGAGAAACTGTAGATGCAAAATCAGGAGCTTTAAATTACTGATAAAAGCTGATTTTTATTTTTTTTTCTTAGATAAAATAAGATAATAAATTTATTTGTCTGTCTATCAAGAAACTGGTTGTTTGCTTAATAATCTAATTGTGATATTTAAGCTTATTTTTATTCATATGCATATAATAGTGGACAGACAGACGAAAAGAACAGCCAGGACTAAATAAAATGCTCCGATCTGATATTTTGATACTGTTCTTTCTGATTAATTGTATAGTGCAAGAAAAATTATACAATTTGTCACATAGAGAGTAATAGTACTTTAAAATTCTTTGTAAGTACAGTACTGTATGTTTTAAAATAATATACCGGTATCTGTTTCAATTTTATTAATAAACTGTAACATTTATATTAATGTACTGCATTTAATATTTGTTTAATTTAAGTTTCTAACAGTTCTAATGCTTTAAACTGGGTTCTCACGCATCCTAAATGTCCTGGAAAATCTTGTGTTGTAAATTTTCCATTTACGATGTAACTATACTGCTGAACCTGTTACTTCTTTGAAACATCATTTTTCCAAACACACAATTTTGGGATTAGCGGTTATGTAGATGTAGAGGGAACTTTTATTTTCAACTTTTGGGGGTGAAAATGTAGGGGAAATTTTTTTTTTTTTTTTTTTTTTTTTTTTTTTCTTCTCTTTACTTTTAAGGGTTGACATCAAAGGAACGTTTTTTTTTCACTTTTAGGGGTCAGAATTGAGGGAAATATTTTTCTTATTACATTTAACCCTGAATTTATATTTTATTTATTCATAACCTACAGAACGCTAATGAATAAACTTATCAACTGTACCAGATTTTTATTTCAAATTATTATTATGGCCTTGTGCCAGACCTAGGCTTACATTTCTAAATTTAGTCACTCATCCAAGTAGTGACCAAACTTTGTCTTAGTTAATTTCAGAAATTGGACATAGACTAGTGTTCCCAACTGTTGTCCCCAGGGGATATACATTGTGAATTTGTATTTCTAACTAATTGTGATTTTTGTTTTAATGCTAAAATAATTAGTATTAGGCTAGTGAGAAAGTCCTAGAAGTTCCGGGTGTAGAATGTGAACCTCCATTTTTTTTTTATTTTTTTTTTTATTTTTTTTAAATATTTAAATTGTGTGTGGTGTGTACAAAAGGATAAAGGTTATCTGACAATGATGCTAGGAAAAAGACAATGTGGAGACTCAAAATAATTTGCAAGAAATTTATTTAATACCTTAACATGTTTCGACTTATTAGGTCGTTTTTCTGATTTTCCTTTTTGAAAACGACCTAAAAAGTCAAAACATGTTATGGTATTATGTAAAAAGTTATGAGAGGTCCAACGAGAAGAAAGTGAATATTTCAAAAAGAGAAAGGTCTGCCAATGTATTAGATTTAAGTATAATTTTTTTATTATTACTACACGTGTGTCAGCTTTTAAAAATATAATTACCTGAAGAGGCTTTTAACACGTGTAGTAGTAATAAAAAAAAAAAATAATACTTACATCTAATACATTTGTGGACCTTTCTCTTTTTTTAAATATCTCTTGCCAAATAAGTTGTGTTGTGTATATTTCGTTTTAATATCCAAGTTATCCTGGCAACTGCAGGTGTATGAGATATCCCCTTTTATGAGCATTTAAGTGTCTGAAAAAATAGTTCTGAGTACGTCTTTAACAAATGTGGCTGACAGTACCACCACCGTCACTTGTTGATGAGTATAAGGTAGGTGAGGCACGGCACTACCAAATACTGCGTGACTACCGAGACTCAATTGTAAAAGGCACCCAACCATCATAACAGGTCTGAAATGGAATGCAGACGAGGCAGTCATCTCTCCAGATGAAAGAAGTGATCAGTGTTGTGGCAACTGATTGATTGTTTTGTTTAACGGCACATCGACCCTTGGTGGGCCATTTAGTGCCGAATTCAGTAGGGAGAGAGGATCCCATTTCCCCGTGACTTGAGGGGGGAGAATCCCAAATCCCTGTCACTGAGACAAATGCCACAAGGACCGGGATAAAGGGGGTGGGGGAGATCCCAAAAGCTTCTCAAGACGAATCCTGAGCATGCTAATGGTGATCGCTTCCCGACCAGCTGGCCAAGATATCCTGTGCAACTTCTCCCAGGACGATACCCGAGCATGCCACAAGGACCCCCCGAAGGGCCGTGGTTCTCTGAACTTCGAGGCCATGCCGGTTTTGAAGAACAGATACTACACTTTGATCTTAGCCAAAAGGCCGGGAATCCAATCAGGAGAGAGCTGGTGTGGGTTATCATCCACAGCAGTGGTGGTTGAAAGAGACCACAAGACACAGAAGGTATATGGTGATGAAAGATTTGTCATGTTGAGAACAAGCGTCTCACTACGGCTGTTGGTCATTCAAAACATGGTGCATGAACTAAATGGTAGAAGATCAAGGGGAGGGAACTTACATGGCGCGACAAAGACTGAGTTTCATCATAAAGGCTGTATACGATATCCTACCAGTCAAGCTGAAGCTGTGGAGGTCAATGAGTTCAGACCGATGCAATGCATGTGGGAAAAACTTGGCGAAAATCTGCTCCAGGGTCCCATTAGTGATGACAGAAAATCCGGTGGCCATAGTTCTGTCCGTTCTTGAGTTTTGCTAACCCAGACGGACATTTAGTGAATTATAATAATAAGATAATTATTTGCAAATAAATAAGGGAAACTACTCTATAATTAGTATTTTCCCTAAAAGGGGAAAATATTTTCACCCCACTTTTGACTCCTAAAAAGTGAAAAAAATATGTTCCCCTCACTTTTGCCGTTCGTTTTGATCACTAAAAAGTAAAACAAAAACTGTTTCCACTCTGTTTTGACTGCTAAAATGGGGGAAAGATGTTCCCTCACTTTTGACCCCTCAAAAAAAAAAAAAAAGGATAACCCCCATTTTGACACCTGAGAAAAAAAAAGTTTTCCCTTCATTTTGATACCTAAAAAGTAAAAAGAAAATGTCTTGTAATGGACACATACGTATTTTTGCACTTACACACTCGTGTCAACAA
>VCCN01005929.1:1116660-1126863 GCA_006491835.1 Architeuthis dux | reverse complement strand
AGCTATTTTTAGCCATAAAACATATTTTGTCCAATTTCGAGTAGGATGACAGATTTTGTCTGTATTTGGGAACATAGATCAGTTTTCTCAAAATCTGACAGACAACCCTTGTTACTACCTTCAAGAACTGTTCTTACTCTTCACACACCATATGAAAATGGCACAGATGAACACATGTCCCTCTGTGTTGGCTAGCATATTACCAACACCCCATCGATGTTGAAATACCGACTTCGATCTATATCCACTGATGATGATTTTACTTTGAAACATGTCCGGAAAATTTCATATATACACAATACTCCTGTTCTGTCTTCACTTTAACAGTACAACTCTTTCTCTCTCTCTCTTTTCTTTTTATAGTTACCTTGCCTTAGTTGCTGCTTTGGCTAGTGAAGCTGACTGGGTCTTTATTCCAGAATGGCCCCCAGAGCATGGATGGCAGGATGTCCTCTGCAAGAAACTTGCAGCTGTAAGTTCATACTTGTTCATTTTAATTCAACTGATATAAATAAAATCAAGGACTTTATGATTAAAATTTTTTTTTTAATAATATTTCTATAAAACATCTAAACGGTGATTATTATATAAATATTTCATGTATATCATAATATTATGATTTCTGGATTTTCATAGTTCAAATATTGATCAAAATTATGGACATACTTAGTGTTGTTTTTTTACTGAAGTTTTATCTTTGAATTTTTACTGAAATCCATTTATTTAAAACCAGTAAGAAAAATGTGTACTTGCACACTGTGTTAATATAATTGTAAAAACTTAAACACTGAACAAGAATATTAATGCACAAAATAGCTATTTATAGTGGCATGTACCCACATGTAACTAAACTTTGTAAAAAAGATTGTTCAATTTTGCCACTGAACAAGAATATTTTAAGTTTTTACAATTATATTAACACATTGTGCAGGTATACATTTTTCTTACTGGTCTGTGTTCAAGATTTTCTGATTTTTTAATTTTTTTTTTTTTTTAAGATGTCACTTATAACTTCTAGTTAGACAATTAGATTATTTTAATTTCACCATAGTGATCTCTCTGCTGATTATTGGATAAACATAAAATTAACAGCCTGCCAGAATCACCCGCCTCACATGTGGACATGGATAACTGGCGTGTGGCATATCTTAAAAAAAACAATATCAATATGTACACACGACTATCAGAGAATTTGTCTTCAACTATAACTACTATTGTTTAAAAAAGAAAAAGTCGCTCCAGGGTGGATTCGAACCACCAATTTCTTGATTAAAAGATGAACGCCCTAACCCACTGTACCAAAAGACATATATATTGGATAGACGTTTTATTTCTGATTATAAATCACATGTGCCTGACTTTTAAAATCTTTTTCATTTCCCACACTAAAACTCTTGTTATAGGTTCACAAATTGGAGAATCCTTTGTTTTTTGCTTTTTTTAGCAAAAAACCATCACAGGGTCAGGTTAAATGTGTCTGAAAAGTTTTGTGTAATTCAGTTTGGCGGTTTAGGCATGCATTGCATTATATCAAATTTGAAGTAAAATTTCCCTAAAACTTTGTACCTAGCGTTTTTCAGGGCAATTTTGTGATTTGGTGTAATGAAAAAGTTACTCACAATAAAAGTCTCTACAAGATGGCATAGATTATATTAAAATTGGTTGAGTTTTACAACAGTTATAAAATTAAAGTCGTCGGTTTGTGCAAAAACTCAACTTAATCATATTAAGGGCATAGCGCTGATGTACCTGCCCGATTGGCAAACATTTTAATTTGTTTTCCTCCTCTTTATCACTTTCTAGGAAAGAGAAATGGGACAACGGTTGAACATTATCATTGTTGCTGAGGGTGCTATTGCCCGAGATGGTACTGCAATTAATGGAGAAATGGTGAAGAAGGTGAGTATATAATGATTACTGATGTTCTTTATTGTAAAACTTTGGAAATTTTTTTTTCTTTCTTTTTTTTACTCAGTTGATAATATTTATAAAAAGATCACCTTTTGAAAAATTAAAATTTTTGAATTAGAATTTAATTCAGCTTGATTTCACTTAATATAAAACTTATATTGAAGTGCATAAACAAAATTTTATTAAAATCCCATAATTCACTATTATATTATTACTGTTTTACTACTGTACCCTCGGCTTTCCTCAGGTGTCTGTTGTATAATGTAACCTTTTATTTGATCCGTTGGTGTATGCTTGACTCCTCCCTGTACCTGTCAAGTAAAGTGTCCTTTCTAATGAATTTCAGAATTCATCAATTATGATGCCGATCTGCCTCATCTTAGAAATTTAGATGAAAAAAAGATTATATATTTAAATTTTCTTTCACGGTTATAGCTATAGTTTCATTGGAGCATTTTCTCTAGAGCAATGGTTAGCTATTGCTAGTGAAATCAATTCTTACTGCATGCATCATGAATTGGGTTAGTCTGTTTCAAAGTTGAGTTATTGCAGCAAATATCTGTTGCCTCATTTTTCTTGCCTGTAATTGTTTCTACTCTAATGAATAGGTGAATTATTATAAATATGATAGCTTTTATGCAATTTCATTCTTCGTACTTTTCATGATGCATAAAAAGTTATATATTGCTTATTGCATTTACTATATTTTTCTCTAGAACCTGAAACTGTATAAGAATAAAACTTTTCCAATTGAAATTTGGATGACTTGTTTTCTAATTAAAGAAAATGTATTTTGGTTGATCCAAAATGTAATTTTATCTATCTGAGAAAATCATCCTTTTATTATTGACAGTATCAAAGTTTTTGAGAGTAATAAAATTTATTTTCATAGAAAATACTCAAATATCATTTTAGGTAAATTGGACACTAGTAGTATGATTTGTGAGACTACCTTGCTAACCATTGTCCCATGGCGAGTTGTCAATGTCTATGAATACTTACTAAGCTTAGCTTAGTTTGGCACAAGTAGTGGAGCATCCAGTGAGTGATCAAAACCACTATACTAGTGAACTGGTTACAAGATATTATAATGTAGGACTTATTAGGTCTTAATTGTTTCATACAGATTTGCAAGTTGGGCAAAAACTTGCTATCTTTTTTTTTTTTTGTCAATACCAAAAGAAAATTAACATATTTACAGATTAATTTTTTAATTTTAGTGAGTTAAGTAGTATGAACTTCTTTTTTGGAGGGGCTTTGCAGCCTTTTGGCTAAGATCAAAGTGTAGTATCTGTTCTTCGAAACCACCATGGCCCTTCGGGGATCCTTGTGGCATGCTCTGGTATCGTCCTGGGAGAAGTTGCACAGGATATCTTGGCCAGCTGGTCAGGAGGCGATCACCGTTAGCATGCTCCGGATTTGTCCTGAGAAGCTTTTGGGATCTCCACTCCCTTTTATCCCGGTTCCCGTGGCATTTGTCTCAGTGACAGGGATTTGGGATTCTCCCCCCTCAAGTCTCTAGTCACGGGGACATGTGATCTCCCCCCAATGAATTCGGCACTAAATGACCCACGAAGGGTCGATGTGCCGTTAAACAAGAAAGGTAAAAGGTTAAATAATATTGAAATTAAACTAAATGCTGAAAGTTTTTAAGAAATTAGTTATAGAATTGTTCATCTTTATTTTTTCTTTGTAATTATGATTATTTAACTCTTGTGTATTTTGTTAACAGTTGATTACCGATCGACTCTCCTATGATACCAGAGTGACTGTTTTGGGTCATGTACAACGAGGTGGCAAACCTTCTGCTTTTGATCGTATTCTGGTAAGTTGATTATTTTATTAATTTCTATTTTTTTAAAGGACTGTTTAAATCTATTCATTGTGATATATTGAAAATGTTTCATTCAAAATAAGTTCTCTATGAAAACCAATAAATCTTTAAAAATATTTCGATTTAAGAGAATTGTTGCTTCAAATAAGTGATTTTTACTAATTTCTGTATATTGAAATATCTTTAGGGTTCGCGCATGGGTGCTGAAGCTGTTCTTGCTTTAATGGAGGCTACCCCTGATACAGCAGCCTGTGTTGTCTCTCTTGATGGCAATCAAACAGTGCGTGTACCATTAATGGAGTGTGTCGAAAGAGTGAGTACTTATTCTCTGTTAATGCTTTACTTAAAAAATTTTGAACTAACTCTTGTGCATTGGTTGAGGTGTAAAATGTTTGAAAAGAACTTGAAAACAAATTATATTTTACAAATATTTTAAAATCCATACTGATAAATATTAAAAGTTATTTTATATATAACATTAATATTTCAATTAATGTTTGCAAATATATTGTTAATTCATCCTTGTTGACCAATTATACAAAAAAAATCCTTAAATCACCCCTGCAATTATACTAAAATATACTTTTAAAGCAGATATTCTATTGCACCTAGGTATCTATTTTTTCGCCACTGTACTTCCATAGATATATTTTGAATATGGCTGTATTGTGTAAAGTAGTCCAGGAGCCAAGACCAATTTATTTATGTTTTTGGGTTTCAAGGTTTGATTGGTGGCCTAAGTAGATTAAAGTACGAGGAATCCAAATATATAAGTCTTACAAATGTCAGCCTGTGCGTTCTGGGTGAAAATTGCAACGTTTTATCGAATATATGGGGAAAATCAGTATGAAGAAAAAAAACGAAAGAAATGAAAAATTATCTCTCAAATGAATTCCTTGATCCGTCCCTAAATTTAATCACATCTTCCTTACAATGTGGCTTACCTTTCCATAAAACTTCATTGAAATTCATTGTGAACTTTATGGAGATATATCGTGGGGACAGACAGGAGCAAATACAGAAATGTATAAAATATTAAAACGGGGGAAAATATCTCTCAATCGGAAATGAATTGGATCCGCCCCACATTTTAGTTACTTCTTCCTTACTCCGTCCTTTACCCTTCCACCAAATTTCATTAAATTCATTGAGAACTTTTGGAGATATCGTCTGGACAGACAGGAGCAAATACAGAAATTTATTTTTAAAATCTGTCTATATGATATCTCCAAAAATTCTCAATGAAATTTCATGGAAGCACATGGTAAAGATTTGATTAAATTTTGGGGTGGATCCAGGAATTTGTTTTTAATTGATTCTGTCAAGAATGTTTAAGAAATCTTTCAAAAATAAAGTAGGCCTCCGAAAATTGATTCAAAGAAAATTATTTAATTTAATGATTAATTGACTGGATTTAGAAAAAAACTTAAAATATATTGAAAATTACGCTTGTTATGGCAGAGGTATCTTGCAGCATTTTTTTATCATCCTGTTCTTCCAATGTTGTTATTTAATAATAATTTACAGATAGTCCATTGGCTGAGGAGGGAGTCATTGTGTGCATATTTATGAACTAGACCATGTGGCATAACAAAAAAGTGAAGGTAGACTTTTGGTAACCCGTTATTAACCCCAGTAATGATTACGTAAGACATGCTCTCCACCGCTGGAAGAGTTAGTTAGTTTTCGCGTTTTATTTTTATATTCGGGGGAAGGAAGAAGTGATTGAATTTTGGGGCGGATCCAGGAATTCGTTTTTGATTGAGAGATTTTTACGTTTTAATATTTCATACATTTCTGTATTTATGCCTGTCTGTCCAGCCAATCTGGTCTGTATATTATCGCAAATAAAAACATTTCCCCAGTGTGGTAAAAAGAGGAATTTTCAGATCCTTGAAGAGTTTTCTGCTTCCAACGATATCAAATTTATTTTGTAGACATTTTTTCCGGTTCTCCCATTTTTCTCACTAATTTGACTAGACTGATTATTTGTGTGGAAAAAAATTGATTACATTATTTTGTTTTTAATCTTTAAAATGTTTTCATTTAGTTTAAAACTTTAAGTTTCTCTATAATCAATGAAAACTATTTCCTTTAGAAAATAAAATCTATAGTGGCTTGTTTTTTTTGTTGTTTTTTTTTTTTTGGTGTAATTGGGATGTTTTGGGTTTGTTTTTGTTTTTTTTTGTTTTTTTTTTTCCTTTTTCCATCAGATTTGTGGCAATTTTGATTATTTAAAAAAAAATTCTTATTCAATTTCATTATTTTCTAGACTCAAGCTGTGCAGAAATGTATGGATGAGAAGAATTTTGAAGAAGCTGTCCGATTAAGAGGAAGGTAATAATTCAATGACAAACCTATATTAGGAATTATTTCCAGGATAGGTTTTAACTGTTTCTATTTTTTCTACTCTTTGCATCCAAGAGAAAATATGCCAACAGAAGTTTCATTGCTAACTAAAAACTAGTGTCAATAACAAAAATATCCAACCACCAATCTGATTTTTGGATTTCAAAACTCTGTAAGAGAGTGGCACAAATTTTCATTTTAAAAGATTCTTATTGATACATAAAATACTTCCCCCCCCCCCAAGTTGTTTAAAAATTGAAGCTTAAAATAAAAAAATAAGGATATAAATTGACTATTGAAATGGAATTGTAAACAAATTTTATTTGCATAATATCTTGTAGAATTAATGTAGATTACTTCTTTGGTACCTAAATTTTTAATAGTATATTTTCAAGTTCAGTGAGATCTGTTTTTTTAAAAATGAGGGTAGATTACTTGTTTGCCTACCTCCAATAGTATTTTTTTAATTACATGTTTTGGGCATTTTAAAGAATTTTTTCATATTTTTATAGTTGAGGCACAAATATTATTCTTTCCCAGTAAAATCTATTTTTAAGATAGCATATTCATTAAGTATTTTTTACACTGATTTAATTCCAATTGCTATTTTCTGCTTACTCTGCAGAAAGTGCTTGAATAATAAAAAGCATTAGAAAATATATACTTTAGTATAATTTCATGTTTCATAAGTAACAATAATGCAGGTTAAATTACTATCACCTGCATTATTGTTACTTATGAAACATGAAAGTTTGGGACTATTATGCTACCTTTCATTATATCAAAAAAACTCTATTACAGAAAACCTTTTCTCTTCTACTGTTTTTTTTTTTTTTTTTTTTTAATCTGAATTTTTATTCATATATATTTTATTTTTTTCCTTGAAGGAGCTTTCAGAACAACTTGCTCACCTACAGAAAACTTACCAAACTGCGTCCACCTCATTTAACCGAGAGTGAAAAAATGGTAAAATCTTTCTCATACTTATATGCTTTTGATATACTTTGCCATCAGATTATATCTTTATCAATGTGATGCACTTTCCTTTGTTCTTTTTCAAATCTGGCTGTAATTGAAACTCCAAGCTATCGATTTGTCATTACAATTCAAATAACATTCTGTTTAACTGTTTTGATTTGCATCTGTTTCCTTTTATATTTTCACTTGGCAAGCATTTCATTTTTGATAGATTTCTCTATTATTGCATTTTTTAAATCCTTTGTCTCTTTAAAACTACAGGGCCATCAGTTAAAATCAAGAACACAAATATATTGGTTTAAAAATTGAAATTGTTTTATCTTCTTTCTATATCCTCTATACCATACACAGATTAAAGCACATTTTTTGCGCTGATAATTGATATGTATATCAATGTAAAGGATTTATGAACAGTAACATTTTAATTTGTCAAAAATACTGCAGTCAAATAGTTTGGGATGCTTCGTATATCTGCTCTTTATTAAATAACAAGTACACAAACAAATAAAAGGTGTAAATAAAAGAACAAACACTCCGATATAGTAGAGTAACCAAAATATTTTTCATACAGCATCACATCTACGAGGCATTGATGCAATTAGATTGCTCACTACTTTTAATGGGATTTATTTGCATTTGTGAGCTTATTGTCAGATGTTGGTTTTGACCAGGGTTTCTGAACCTGGGCGATGAGCAACTGTGCAGAAAATGGTGGGCATTTTTAAAGTCTGTAATTGACAATAAAAAATGAGTCAACAGCAACATTTTCTATTATTAATTTACCAAGCAGCAGCTGTGATATCACACATTATGTAAGTGTGTGGAGTAATATGTAAATGTTTGTATAGGTGTGCGTACGTCTGTACTACACTCTCCGTAGGTAGGTACATGGTAAATGTATACATGTAACACTCTTGAAAGATTACTAGTAAGTTATGGGCCCTGTTCAGTTATACATACTTATATAAAGAGACCACCATTTGTAATTGTTGGATTGTACAGGGTTGCTAAGTGATTGATACTCTCTTGTATTATTGAAGACGTGCATTGAGTAACAATATAACTTGGTGAACGTGAACCGATGCTTACATCTTGCATTTTCACAATATGCAAATATCTCATGCAGTTTATGAATGATATATTTCAATTGGCTATTGAATGTGCAGGCAATTAAAATTTTGTTATACAGAGTTCCTGCTATTTTCACTAATTATTGTATGATTTCTAAATATCCCAATGAAGAAAATTTGTCGCCAATACAGCATTGATTATTTATCTTATAGGTTTATTGCTTCTCCTCAGAACTGTCAGTTACCTATGTGTCTTCTGTGCAACGAAGCTCTGAAACCTTCATGCTTGAAGTATCATTTACATTCTAAGCACGCTGACCAGAAGGACATATCATATTTCTGTACTGCAGTTAGTTATCAAGACGGTGAACAAACTAAAATCAAATTTTTCCGTCAAATGTGCCTTGATAATGATAATGACAGTGAGGCTTTTGTACCATACAGAAGTACGATGGTTGTCAAAAGGCAAGTGTTGTTCATTTTGTCGAACTGTTTGATACAATTATAGTTTTTATTTTTTTAAAAACACTCCTCTATCCATTTCTCTGCTGCAAAACATGATCTCTGTTTCCTTAGAGACATATTCACCATACTTAATGATCTTAAAACTTTATTGCAAGAAAAGCAAAAAATGCTTGTCGACTGTAAAGCGTCCATCACTACTTTGATTTCTAAATTGGCGCTATATAAGATGAATATTTCCAGACATCAATGATTGGATAGCTTGAAGGAAGAATTGGTTGGTGAGGATAGAATTATCTAATGCGACTATTTGCAATCATTGCATGACGACATGGTACAGCGATTCCAAGATATTATTGCATTGTCTGTTCCACTTTGGTATAGCAACCCGTTTTAAGTCCAAGTAGTCGATTGCAAAGACTATGTGCAGGAAGAATTGTAACTATAAAAATAATGAAAATATCAACTTTTAAAAATGGTGTGTTGGGCACTTATCATGTGCGGCCACTCATATTTAACATACTGTAGTACAGTAATAATGAATAACGATCTATACATACTGTATAGTTTCATCATTGACATTTTTATGATGAGAAAATTGTTTAAAAGATTTGGTGAATATTCATAAAAATAACTTGCTGGCACCTTCATTCTGTATTTTTCTATGAAAAAATGAGTAGAAATTATGTAATGTTGCATGAAATAAATGTTCACGGTAAAGACAGTTAATAGTTTCATGAAAATTTCTGGAAGAAGTTTCTTTCTGTGGGAAGATTCTAGAAATATCTGAGAAGTATAAGGTTGAAAAGGTGTGCAGTGTTGAGAAACCAACTTAGTGAAATGTGCTGTTTTGAGTAACATGCTCCCGGAACACGGAATACATGTGTACTGTTGAATCGGCTTTCTGTTCGTCTTTTATTGAGTAGAGATGGCACCTGATAAGAGTTGTTTGAAATGTATATTTGTGGTTTTCATTGGTTGATAAATATGCTGTCAAAAGAGGCCATTTTGATCCACTTTGGGGGAAACAAAACTAATTTTCACATTTAACTTCTGGTCATCATGGTGTAAATATGGGTGCTACAAGACTTGGTTAATTTGATTTACAAAGTAATTATGAAAAAGGAGTTGATCTCTAAAAAGGTTGAAAAAATAGAACTGATTAAAATTTAGAGAATTTTATAGTTTTTCATTAATGATAAATGAAACTGATATAATACAAATTTGTCAAAATGGATAATTCCAAAGGACTTTTTACATATCTTAATATTCAATTGAAATTGCACCTGATAAATTGTATAACTTTAAACTGACTTTTTGGAAGTAAGTATATTTACTTTTTATTTTTAAAAAGAATAGTTTTTGCATGTGAAAAATATTTTCTATTGGAAATTTATAGTCTGTATCGTTTCATTTAATCACATTGTTTAATGATCATTCAATTGAAAGTATTAAAATGCACAAGATGGTGATAAAGGTGTGTTTATAAGTATTCTATTGAATGCTGTAAGAATTCTTAAGTGTCATTAAAAAATCTTCCAGTATGCCTTTGAAACTTGTTCATTTTCTTTATTGTATTTCTTTTTTTTTTTTTTTTTT
>VCCN01005929.1:1086370-1097018 GCA_006491835.1 Architeuthis dux | reverse complement strand
AAACTATATATTTTGGAATATATACTGGAAATATGAATGTAACAATTACATTCAAGCTATTATTATAATATACAACTGAACTAAGAAATTATTTTCCTTTGCTATGTTTATGAACTATTTATAGAAAATGTCTGAATGATATGTATTTATCAGCTATGGTTTGCATTTTCATTTGCAAGTTTTTGCTGATCTTATGTTTGTATGAATCTGTGTTTAAAACTGTTCTGCAGATAAAGGAGATCCTAGATTTTCAGAATGATAGCAATGACTATTGCTACACATAAAAGGGAAGTAATATTTTCAGTTCTATTTGTTACACTTTCAAAAAAAATTGCTGAGTGTCTTATTTTTTTGCATGCTCCCTTAACTATATATTGTAATGAAAAGATTGTAAGGTGTTTTATTGCATGATGCACCATAGGTTAGTGTTACATAATGCTTTTGTGTGTGCGCACTTTCTAATTTATGTAAAGGACAAAACATTTTTGCTTAGGTATTTTATCAAAAACAAAATTTTATATAAATGAGAATTTTTTTTAACTCCGTTCTTGGCAGAATATTTTCCATATTCAGTTTTAAATGAAAGTCAAATTAATTGTCAACTACGTTTTATTTACAGTACAAATACTTATTTATGTGTAAACAGTTTGCCTTTGATAATTACCAAATCTTTATATGCTTTTTGTTTTGCTGGAGTTTGATTGGAGCAGTATTGTGGTTGTTGATAAGCTAATAACCATGCTTTTCTTTACTTATACTAATCTTTTACATGTTCAGAGAAGCTCTAGTTTTAGAGTGTTAATGTGAACTAGTTGATGTTGTGGTGTCATATATATTCTACTTTAAAACCTTCCCCTAGGTCCATTGAGTATTCCTGCCAAATTTAGTTGGGTGAATCAAACTTTTAGTATTATATAGAAATAGATGGAAATCGGATCATTATTATCGGGGTGAGAATAAACGTGGATCAAACAAATTTTTAATCTTTTTGCAAAAGGGGAAACCATATGTGAATTTTGCACACACACATACAGCCTATTTGGGCCCTACTGGAACCAGTTTTAGGCACAAGGTAAAGTCAAAAGTTGAAAAAAGATGTGTTTCAACCGAAAATCTACCATTGTAAAATAATATAATAGATAGATATTAATGTGAATAATGACTATTAGTTATGTACTTGAATGTTACTATATAAAATAATCTTACTAGAATTCACCAAATGTCTGTCTGTGATCACAAAACTCAAGAATGGTCAGAGCTATAGCTGCCAAATATTTGGCGGCTATAGCTCAAGCAATTCTTGAGTTATGCTAACATAGACAGATGGACAGACAGACATTTGGTGAATTAAAGTAAAGTGAAATGTTTTTCGCATATTAGTCTTTGTACATTAAAAAAAAATAATGTGTGGACTGCGTTCGCACAGATTTCCATGTATCATCCATCTATATAATATTGAAAGTCAGATTCCGTTTATCTGTTGATTTTACAGACTTTTTAGTTAATACATATTCAGTATGGTGTTCTGGGGGCATTTTTTTCTTTATGGTTATAACTTATAACTTTTCCACATTGTCTAACCATACCCATCAACTTATATGGTGTAAATTATTTTTATTTTTTAAAATTTTATACTTGTAAATAACAAAAGATATTTGTAGTAAATAGAAAAAATTATCTTTTGAGAGCGAAGAAAAAAAAATATATGTATGTTAAGCTTGTCCAGGATCTTCATATATAAGTTTGAATTTTAAAATCCTCTGGTTACTGATGATCAAAGGAAATTTAGGTAATTCATATTGTAAAGTCCGCTTGGTTGTGTGCGAATGTATGTTGATGATGTTCTGAGTACAAATAACTTTGTGATGGATTGATGCGGATCAATTAGGGAGCGCAAAGACTTGTGTATTTAGTGGATGATGGTTCTTCTGTTAATAGTATTAAGTATGAGCACTTCCCCCTCCCCCTTTTGTTTACAATTAATTTACTAACACCACACATATTGCTTCTGACATGTTTAGTTTTAAATGAAAGTCACATTGATTGTTAAACATTGGATAAATTAGTAATTTTTCTTTGCAAATACCAGTCTATTTCATAAATAATCCATTCTTCAGAAAGATTACTGTTTTTAAATATAACTCCTTGATTTGTAGAGGTTTTTAAGATTGCGTTAGGTTAATTAATTTATTAGTACCTGACTCCGTGAATTAAGCCATTTTTCCCACTACAATTGAAATGTGGAGAAGTAGTAGTCATAATAGCAGCTATGTGAACCTTTCGTTAAGGCACGATGCTGCTGCTGCTAATTTAGTAAGCAGAAGTCGGGCGAGAATGCATTACTTGTTTTTCTTCTTAATTGTTACTTTCTTTTTTCTTTTTCTTTTTTTTTCTTTCTCTTTAGTCGAAAAAGAAATAATATATTGCATGCAACAACTGGATGAAAAGAGAATCCGAAATCCGAATATAATAACAAGAATATTAACACTTAACGTACTGCAAGGAATCTCTAAAACTGCTGCTTTAGGCATATAAGTATCTTGAAGAAATGGAAATGGGTGGTTGGTTGAGACTGTTGATGCCCCCACCCCCCATTTTTAACAGAAAATGGTAAAAGTTGAAATGTGAAAAGTTCTTCGATTAGAACCCTATAGCCATCTACCAACTATGGAGTGTTCACATCCTGTGGTTTAACTACTCAGGTCAGCCATACTGTCGGAATACTCCTGTAAAGGGGCAGCAGACTACCATAGCTAGCTCTGGCCTATGCCAGGAGATGTTAAACCTACTACCTTGGGGCATTGCTCCGCTTCATACCACCTCGGTGGACCATAGGATGCAAATCCTTGGTTTAAAGGCTGTGTGCACTTCACCTTAAAACTTCATTGCTCATACCGGAGGGTTATTTCGCGTACATGGCCCTGCCGTCTAATGATCCCATAATTGTGGAAAACTATCCCAAAATCATTCATTCATTGAGAGAAAAAACAAACCCTACATGCGTGACCCTGGTGGTAAATCTGGGCATAGGGCAGACTGGGCTATCTAGCCTTGGTTGGCAACCAGTTCAGAAGATGGACAACCCTGATTTCAAACCAGGAGTGGAGCCTCTAAGGCAGACTGGTGGTAACTCCTCCTCTCTCAGACAGTTGTGACGTCTCCTAACGCTCAAACATTCTTGATGGTCGAGAGAGTGGGATCCGATGTTTGCAGCAGTCACAGACAACGTCAACCAGCATATATATATTCTGAGAACACTGTTGTATCGTGTCGTACAGGAAATCAAGAGTTAATGTATAAATGAATGTGGTTACAATCAGCTTAAGTTTGTTGTTTGTTACTAAAGATTAAATGTTCTATAAGATGAGTATTTCTACATGGATAGTGTTTTTGAAGTTACTTGGAAGATTTCAGAAAAGAGTCCTTCAGAATGACTCAATGACAGGGAAAATATCTTTGTGGGCGACAGGTTGGGGTTGTATTAAGTTGTTCAGGATTAAGTTGCATGTGTGAAGGAAGAAGAGACTTGTAATTCATTTTGTTGAGTGTTTATGAGCGTGTGCGCTCGAAATATAGTATATTTATGTTTGGCCAGGCGAAGCCGGAACATCACTGCCCGTTGTGTGGATTGAATTGTATTTATAGGAGATTATCAAAGAGATGATATTATCAGAATATTAATCTTAATTATTTGATGTATGGGTTCTGAATTGTTTTAATGCGCACTTTAATCTGAAATGTTTTCCTTAGACTGACAGGTTTCTGGCTTGTACACTTTGTTGTGATAAGGATTCTGATTTATGCGTTTCATCTGAATCCTGGCTTGTATCAGTTGGAATTCTCGGTTAATGTGTGGCTGACCAAAATTTCACTTTATTTGTCTTTAATTCTGAAGTGTCTTTGTTAGGAATTTCTGGCAACCAAAGCTTGGTTTATAAACACCCCTTTTCTGCAAGAATTATTGGTTTGATGTTTTTGTTTTGTTGCTGATTAGGGAGAAATCTTGTGTGGTCAGAAGAAAGTTGAGCAGGTAGATTTGTGCAACACAATTCTCCAAATGGGGAAGGCTTACCTATCTTGAAAATCAGCATTCAAACTCTTGCTTTTTACCTTTCTTAAACTAACAACCTCTGGCACTGCATTGGATTCTTATATTAAAATTTCATAATGCTCATTAATATTCTAGCATTTTAGATACAATGCATACATTTTTATAATCAACTGAAAACTAGAATACACATTTTGTGATGTTGAGAAAAAATATTGTAATGAAATTGCATTTTGATCTCTACAGGTAACATTACCTGAACAAAAAAAACGTTCAAGGTGTTATTTATTTTTTAAGCATTCAACCGCAATCAATGTCTTAAGCTTATAAGTTTAAAATGTGCATGAAATCTGTTGGTTCTATTAGAAACTGTCACCAAAAGTGTCAACATAGGTTTCTTCAGTTTTCAAGTTTGGCTGGCTATGTATGTATCATACATACAGGCTGCACCAATGGTGCTAGAAGTCTGAAAATTTCAACATTTAATCCTCATGTGTAGAAAGAACTTTTCTTTTCTTTTTTTTTTTTTTTTTTTTTTTTTTTTTTTTTTTTTAAATTCACCCCCTAAATAGGTTTTTAGTGGGGCTGATATATTTGCATTCATGATTGTTTCTTGAAAATTCAGACTTTAATGATCACTGCCCAACAAAATACGAGAGAAAATAACTTATTCACTGATCACTCCTTTTTCCAATTTTTTTATTGATCATGCTTCCAAAAGATGTTAGTCACGTGACAGTTTCTATTGGGTGACTAACCAGACCTGTTTTGTTTGTATTGTGGATAAACTTCCTTACATATTTTTTATTCAGCTAAAACTATTTACAAAATAACTTGTTGTTACATGTTTTTCTTCAGAATCATCTTGATTTTAAAAAAAAAAAAAAAAAAAAAAAAAAAATGGTTTGCATCAATAATGTTTCCACTTGATTAAAGTATCAATATCCAGTAAAATTCACTAGGTATTGTTTGATACTGACAACAGGAAGAACATGCCCACAAATAGGAACTTACTTGGTTATAAGTTTTCAGAAAACTTTACTGTCAGAACATTCCCGCAAAGGGGTGGCAGATCCTTATAGCTAGCTCACATCTGCAGCCTTGGAGTCTTGCTGCTATCCGCGCCACCTCAGTGGATCATAGCACACAAACCCTTGGTTTAAAGGGTGGGTGGGGTCAGTAGTGCGCATGTTGCACTTCACCTTAAAACTCCATTGCGCAGACTTAAGGGCTATTCACGTTCAGGCCCCGCCGACCTAGGACCTGAAAAGACGTGGAAAACCGTTTCCCAGTCTCCGTTCGCAGAGCCAAGTCATTCATATGTAATTATAATGATAGTTTTTCATACCACTCAGTCATATTTATAAATGCAAGAATCACTTTAAATTTCAAAACTTATATCTGTTGATATAACTTAGCACAGAGCCACATCCAGAAAAGTTTTTAACTTCATAACAATGGCCTGTAAGATTAACCTGCTATGTGCATGTATTTATATTTTCTGATTTAAAAAAAAAAAAAAAAAAAAATTTAATGCACTTTATTATTACTGTATTTGAGCTTATATAAAATATCTTTATTCCTTTTCATTAATTTGCATTGTTTCTACACTAATAAACAATCTATTTCAATTATATATTAAGGAATTACTATATAAATTTTCTTTCTATTCACAGAATTAAGACACAAACTAATTTTCACATTTTTTTTCTTCTTTCCAGATGCTAACTAAAGAGGAAAATGAATTTAACCCAGCTCGTCAACGCTTCTCAATGGTTTGAAACTGATTACGTGACAGTTCTGATTTCTGCTTGCTTTTTATTTAGATTGGAATAGCGGACCAGAAATATTCAATAAAATAACCAAAACAGCTTTTGCAATTATGTTTGGATGAATAAGGGTTTTATGAATGATAATTAAATACATCATGTTTACATAACTATTTCCTTTTACTAATTTGTGCTTTGGATTAACTTTGATCATACAAACAGTAACAAATTAGGTTCTGATATTATTGTTGATATATTATTTGGACAAAGAATTTTTCAAAGACCTATATAAATCTGATTCTTTTCTGATTTTATTCTGTTTTTGCTTCTGCAAATAGAAATTTAATGTCATTTGACAAGGGTACTTTATATTCAAATTTGGCTCTACTGAATCTTTCAAATCGCATTTTTATTCAATAAAAATACTTTATTTTGCTTGATAGGATTTCAGAAAAAAATTTAGCAAATGAACTGAATAAGTTTAAATGTATACCATAATATTTTGTTTTAATAGATGTTTTTTAAAAACGTTTTTGACAAATCAAATTATTTGTGTTTATATAACCTGGATCTTTATGTATTCCTTCAGTCTTTATTAAACACTTTGCAAAACTATCTTTATATATTCAAGAAAGAAATTATGAATTATTATCTAAAAAAAGAAAATTATATGAATTAAGAAAAATAATTTCAATTTATAAATTGTTTTAATATATAAAAGTAAATATTTAATCTTTGATCAGTTGCTATATAAAGAGTTCTAACTGTTTGTTGTTAAAGTCTCGGTTGAACATACTTATATTTTTCAATTTATAAAGAATTAAAGCTTTAAAAATGTTTGCTTTCTCTTTTGTTTTATAATTTTTATCATGTACCATTCAAATCACCAAATTTAGTTCTGGTTCATCCTAAGGTACTGTTGCTCAAATTCTGATTGCTGTTTCAGTAGCTAAAAGCATAATTAGTTTTTCAACTAATGAAGGACTAATAGATGACATTCCTTTTAAACATGTGGTTCTCAAACTTATTGTATGACGGCACATTAAGAAATATGTTTGACTTGCGCGGCACACCAACTCTTTACTCCATGAAACTTCTATATCATCATACTGATATACATACTCATCATCCCTTTTTCCTTTCATCTGTCAAAAAAGGTTGAGGTCTCAGAAAATCTAGTAATAAAACCAGTAGATTGGCAACTCTGTGGCGGAAGTGAGACAAACATTATACCTGTACTGGACATGTTTCAAGACTCAAAACTTTTGCATATTTGGAAAGATTTACATGGTACACTTGGGAGATAGTTGCAGCACTGTTGTGCCATGGCCCATAGTTTGAGAACCACTGATCTAGCCATATGTTTATGCTAGTGGTTTTCAAACTTTAATGTATGATGGCACACTAAGAAATATATTTGACTTGCAGGGCACACCAACTCTTCATTCCATTAAAATATGAATATACATTGGTATATATATTAGGCCGTAATATATATCTGAGACATTTGTGGTATGCAATTTGAAAACCACTGCTATAAACTCACCAGACTCTTTAATGTATTATCTGATGATCAAACATAATATGAAAGCCTATTGTTTAACATTAATTTGGCTCCAATGAAAGAACCAAATGCTTTATATTCAGACTTCTGAATCACTCTTATTAATTCACCAATCCTTCTTTAGGAGAGTCAACAGTAAAAGAATGTGCTGCCTTGAAAGACTAAATATCTTTTACAATGCTATATGCTCATGTTCTTTCTTAATATTTGTACATTAGTTATATGTATATAGTTACTTCACTTAAAATTTAAATCTAGCCTTTTTATTAACTGTTCTCTTTTCCTTGTGAATTGAAAACAAATTCCTGGATTCGACCCAAAATTTAATCAATTCTTCAGTAGTCCATTGAACTTTTGGAGATATTTTGTGGACAAACAGACACACAAGTGAATACAAATTTATTGGCAAAGGTAACTAGCAAGGTTTAATTTTTATCAATATAAACTCAAAACCCTTTTAACCTCTCCTTTCAAATGCATTCACACTTCTGTGATAATGTTTTATGAAAAGTAACATGAGATAATTAAAAACTATTGGCACATGAAAAAGGTTTATTTTTTGTAAATAATAGGTGGAACAGTAAATGCTTACATATTTAAGTATCAAATATTTTGTAACTTAACAAATGCACTGACTACAGTGAACATTGTGTGGAAGACTTGCTCAGATATTTTCATGAAATTTGTTTATACCAACCACAATACTTGTTAAAGAGTTGGGTTAGGTACAATTCACGCTGCCGATTAAGTGACGCCTTTTCAGCTCCAGACAATTCAGCCCCAAGACCTTTCAGTGTAAGTATATAGTTGCAAAACTATTAGTATAGCTAGCCAAGACCTACTCCATCCACCGTTGAACACACTGTGAATAAAAACAAAATATTTACATCAATGACTAAAACACATTCACTATATATATATATTAGTACAAGACAAGTTTTCAATGATTAGACATCTTTTTTGAAAGAACTAAAAACACAAATAAATAAAATTACATATAGACAAGCGGTGCTGATCATAATCATGAAAAACAATCCTTAACACATCTTGAATGTTGAAATCCCCAAACTAAAGATCAAAATTCACCCACTCGACTGTATCATTGTATAAATGACCAAAAAACGAGAAACTGTTATATTCGCTATAAAACTTTCTGTATTTATTCTTTGTTTACTGAATTTTGTAACAAAAAAACACGTAAATTTAAACTTTGATTTAAGTATAATTAATTTAAAGTTAAATAATTTTTTTTTTCTTTCTGGGATACTTCAAAAAGGTAAAAATTTCCAATTCTTTTCACCTACCCTGTACTTTTTCACTTCTAGAAAAATTGGTTTTACCCACTATATTGATTGATTTTTTTTTTTTTTTTTTTTTTTTTTTTTTTTTTTTGTACCATTTTGTTTTGCATATTCACTGCTGATTAGTTAAAAACATTAAAATATGAAGGCAAAAATAAGGATAACTGAGAAAAATTCAAATCTTATTATAATTCACCAAAAGTCTGTCTGTTTGTAACAGCCTACCACAGAAATCACAAACATAAACCCATGAAATTTTCTGTGTGTACCAATGTGACCCCCAGGAAAGGTTTATAGCAAATTAGTTTTTGAAAGTCACCCCCCTAAACTATGTTGGATCTTTTTTATTTATAATGTAAATTCATGCTACAATGGACACATTTTTTGTGCCAGCTTTTTAAGCTGAATCCACTGGGTGCTGATGAAAAACTGCTCAATTACAAAGTGAGTGGGGACTTCATATCGTTCATAGAGACGAGGGGAGAGTAAGAGAGAGATATCGGCTGATGATTGGAGATGCTTTATCTCGCTAACAGTAGGTACTTTGGTATCATTCATAGAGAGGGGCTGAGAGTTAACAGAAAATAAACACGCAGTCATTCTTCCTTTAAGTGGTGTGTACATTTAACATTTTTCTGAGATCATAAAAAGAACTCACTCAAAAATATCACTTTAAAAACAAATTAAATTAAACACTATCTGATTTCCATCTATTTTATTTTATTTTTATTTTTATTTTTTTTTTCCACAATTTTGCCAAACAGTCCCATTGTGCCCAGTCCCAACACTGACTTTGAGAGGCCCTGGTTTATAATAGTAACTTTTTTATTATTTATTAGATGAACTGTCAACTTTTTGATTTTATCTGCTGTAAAATAGGAAGGGGGTGAAAGGCTTTCACCGTGATTAGGACAACATTTTGTATGTCTCTACTGCTACTATTTCATCTGAAAAAGCGATACTCGTACCTCCAAAAATGCTTCTTTGAGTTAATTTTATTTTCACAAAAGAAAAAAAGAGAGGTTGTTAGATGGAATTAGGAGCAATTAATTTTAAATAACTTCATTCAAAAAGATTGCTTTTGTATTGTGACAGATGTCATATAATGCATTTTTTTTTTTTTTAAATTGTAAAAATTGGTGTATTTTTATTGATTCTAACACCAAAACAGATTTCTGCAGTTTATAGAGAAGGTGGTTAGCAAATTCTTGTACTGGAGATTTCTCACTGAATGATGCTCTATGCTCAGGTAGACCAGTTGCGGTTGATGGCTATCAAATCAAGACGTTACTTGAGAAATAATCAATGTATGTTACATGATGTGGGAGATAGCCAGCATACACAAAATATCAAACTCAAGCATTGAAGATTATTTGTACCAGCTTGATTATGTTAGTCGCTTTGATATGTGACTTCCACATAAGTGAAAAAAGCTGACTGGATTTAAATGTACCGTTTTTTTTAAACAAATTGTGATTGGTAATAAAAAGTGTCTACTTTACAACATGAAATACAAGATTTTGTGGGGCAAGTAGAATGAACCACCACTAACCATACCAAAGGCCAGTATTCATCCAATGAATTTGATGCTGTATATACAGTGCGGCAAGCAAAACAAGTATTTGGACACTTACAAAATATTCATTTAATATACTTCCGATGCTCACATTTACTTTAAATTCACACAGGTCATGTATTTTGATATAAAATTAAGAATTACTAAGAAAAAAATACATATTTCCAAACATACAATGCAGAATAAAATATAAACAAAAGTGACAGTAGAAAAAAGTATTCGGACACATTGATTTCATATTTTAATACTTAGTTGCATAGCTCAGGTTTATAATTATTGCTAGATGTTTTTCGTAACCCTTCACAACATTCTTTTGAATTCTTGGCCCACTCTTCTTTGCAAAAAACCTTTGAATCATTAATGTTTCTCGGGTCCATCTGATGAATTCGA
>VCCN01005929.1:1061579-1079046 GCA_006491835.1 Architeuthis dux | reverse complement strand
ATTGCTACTAGTGTTCCAGTTCATACATTGATGAGTCTATTCCAAACAAGATGGGTTTAAACATGTCATTGTGATAAGTGGATGGCTGCAGACAAGTTATTTCATTAATACACTTGTATTTGTCTCATTAAGGTGCATTCATAAAAGGGATAGTTTTTGTACTATCTTGCCCCTTCAGATTTCTTTTTGTTCCCAAAACTCCAAGAACACTTAAAAGGAACATGTTTTGAATACCTCGATGATGCCAAAACTGACACATCAGAAATGTATAGACCTGGATTGAGGATATGTCACAAATCAACAGCTTCACATATTGATGTTTTTGTTTAATAAAGGTTTTTATGAAAAATCATGAAATACTTTTCGACTTACCCTCGTATGTGAAAGCAAAGATTTAAATTAAAGATCCCAAAGTAATTTTGTCTTGAAAATGCCTGTTCATCTAAAAAGCTAAAGTTACCCGTAATGAAATTCAAAGGGCCATTCAAATTATAACACTATAATAAAGAAATGTATATAATTAACTCTGCCATATGTTTCTCCTCATGAGCAGGAATCTATTCATTGGTTTGGCTAATTCCAGAAAAATACTATCATACAGTTGTGGCGAGTCGAAATGGAGTTGTCCCCGAGATTAAAGGTTAGTTCCCTATTTCCACACAACAATCACACCCTCACATAGAAACATCCAATCAGGGACCAGCAATTAATCACGTGACAGGCACAAGATGAATCAGCCTCTTCTTTTACCAGTTGCCGAAATGTAAAGACATGTTACACAGCTCTCCTAATTTCCACCCGCACACGGTATCTCATGCGTACCCCGGGTGGGCAGAGTGTAAAAACAATCCAGAACAAAGTAAGCAAATTCCCTTTTACACATTTTATTAATATAACTGTGAACTCTTTCATACACAAAACAAATATACCCGAACAAAGGACTCTTACATATTTACACACATACACACAGACAATGGACTTTTACATATGCACACACGCAACCAAACTAAATTTCCACTCTTAAATAAATGAATAAAAATGTTCATCCCTTTCAAGATTGTCTTTTCGTCTGTCTCTCATTGCTAATTCCTTTTCCTGCCATTGATCGTATCTAAATGGAGTCTATTTCAAACCACCTTTTTAAAACCGGTATTATGGAGAAATCAAATGCATTCAACCCAGCACGCCACAAAATCATTCCTCCATAAGAAGGCCGAATTCTCATCAATAGGTCCGGCTTTCTCTCCACAAATCTTCCAGGCACTGGCAACAAATCTACCCTCCATACAGTTAGTTGCCTTGACAGCACTCCATAGAAGAATTCTGTTTGATCCAGTAGTATCTTAGATACTTAAATTTGCCTTCCTTCCTCCAAATCTAGATTGATATTACTAGCTATGCCAAAAGGTACTTCTGTAATTGTAGAACAATACAAGCCAGGGAAAAAAGATCTAAAAAGAAATAAAAACTTACAGACATGGCAAAAAATGTCTGTCTATTTAGATCTAACAACAAAATATATGCTTTCGCTTTCTCTCCCCCATATATATAGACACAGAGTCTTCTTAGGCTGTCTATTCCTCGTGATTATTCATCACTTGAGCTTGCTATGATAAATTCAATAATGATCAGCATCAGAATGAGTAGACAATCACCAGTTAACATTCATTCCAGTTGTTGTATAGTGGACTTGGATAGAAAGGAAATACCCAGCATACATTTCGTCGGCCAGTGGAAGAAGAGTGGGAGAGAGATAAGGAGAACCGTCAGTCTGTCCCCAACAGGGACAGCGCTCTCATGCCTTTCGGCTCCGCTAATGTCTGTCTCTTCTTTGAGTGCCGAGTTTTCTGTTCGCGTCTGCTCTCTGTGTTCGGGTCTGCTTTATAGGTTTCTTGAAAGCCCATGCAGGTGTCATCCACATCCTGTTTGTTGGACACCCATGCATATACCTATTTCCTAAGGTGACTGGGTCACTTACATTTCCGCACAGGTGTTTGACCCTGGAATAACCTTTCGTGGCAGTATATCATAACACAGTAAACATTATGAACTGAGCAATATCAGCTTACTCTCATATTCTTTAGTATAAATATTATTTCTGTTTATTTTTCAACATTATCAGAAGATAGCAGATTGTTACTTATATCTGAAGTGCCAGTGCTGATGTATTATGACCCAACAAAACCATTAAGTTGCACTGACACTAAATAAATACAAGGGAGATAACTACCTAGAATTATCTCCCTTGCCTTTCTCAAATCATGATGAGTTTCAGTCATGTGTGCGCAAGCAGAAATAAAGAAGCACACACGTGGGGACTAAGGACCCGATCATTAGTACCACGGGTGTGCTGCTGTAAACATTGTTTTATCTTTGTGTTCCTTTCTTTCCAGTCAAACCCGCTTTTGGTGGCAAGCTACAAATAGTAGTAACTCATAAGCTGAGCGACTTTACAGCATCCAGAGCAACAATAGCAAAAGCTGCCTCAAAGTGATGATAATTTTGAAGATTTTATGACTAAGTTCCCTAAGTTGATAATGATGAAGCAAGTGTTGCAACGTTTAAAGATAATACAGCGAAAGCTAGCGAAAGCTAGTGTCAAGTATAAGTTGAGTGATGATAATACTTAGAACCAAGCGATGGTTCTGAGCCAACAACCAAAGCAAACAGGTCAATATTGAGATTGGTCAAATGTTGATGCAGATCAGTGGTTCCCAACCTTTTCAAGTAATTCCTCACTTCTGTCAATAAGATTACTAGTATTCCCCCCCTTCCATTTATTAGTTGCAACAAAGAATAATTTCAAATAATAACTTTATTTTACATATAATTAGACAGCTTCATACTAAGAATTAGTTTAATTTTATAATTATACAGCTGCTGTTGTGTATTTGATACTCAAAGAAAGCAAGCAAAAATAATTAGAACACATCATTTGAAATTCCAATTTATTACAAAAATAATAAGAATTCTGCTATCGTAACTGATATACACATCAATGTGATCTCTGTTCTTGTTTTTTTTGCAACTAGTTCTTCGATTTGTGGGTCTATTAGTGAGAGTGCACATCTTAAATCATTCTCAACTTGGAGCTTATTTCGAGCCACGACTTGAGAGATAGAAGTGCAGAAAACCCTATCTCTAGACTTTTATTTTTACCTAATAGCCTTAGTCCCCCTTTGGACTATCTGGTTGGGAACCACTGATGTAGATAGTCAGGATGAACTCATTTGTGTTAATTGGGAACATGTAGATGAATGTTGTGAATTACACTATCCTGAATAGGCCTTCTTTTGACCAAGGATCAGGAGATGTTACAGTGTTACGATATGTGTTTCCGGACTAACTGATACCTGGGCGGAAATGTAAGTGAACCCAGTCACCTCAGGAAATAGGTATATTGTCTAAATATTGTCAGTGTCTAAAACAGGATGGGACCAGTGATTGACACCACGTAGGCGTTAGAGAAACTATAAAGCAGACCCGAATAGAAAACTTGAGAGCGAACAGAAATCTCGACACTCAAGGAAGAGACAGACATCAGCGCAGCCGAAAGGCAGAAGACCGCTGTCCCTGTTGGGGACAGACTGACGGTTCTCCTTATCTCTCTTCACTCTCCGGCCGACAAAGATGTATGTTGTGTAATAAAAATATGTCCAGATATTTTTATAAGCAAGTCTTCGAGTTTCCTTTATGATGAAGTCCAGGACACACCAGTATACAACGACAGGAAGTGATGGATGCAAAGAATGCTGAACTGATAAGAAATGATGTTTTTGAGACAGTTCCATATGTTGCTTAAAAGATAGTTGGAGAAATTAAAAATGAGACAAGGAAAATTAAAGCGTGTCTAGTAGCTAGTATCTAGTAGCTATGGATTTCAAAGGAGATTCTTTGGACTTGAGGAAAGATTCTCCTACCTTCAGTAGAAAATGTTTGCAGCTGTTTTTTGCAGTTGCATCAATTATGTCATGGTAACTACAGTCTATGGACACTTCTGCAGTATTCTTGCAAGATGGTTCAATCAAAAGAGAGATTTGCCTGAGACCTACACTTGATGTATGTCCTAAATCTGAAGTTTGGCATCTCAAACAATGCATATGTTACGCTGAATCTGCAAAATTGCCTAAATAGTGAATAAAACCATGTATTTAAAATCAAAAGTTTATATAATCAAAAAATAAGTAAATACATAGTTTTATTCAAATGGTTCTTCGGATGATTGAGTTCCTACTTGTTATTTGTGTTATAAACACAATGTTTCGGCCGATCCATTCTTCGGCCTTCTTCAGGTATAAAATCCCAGTGTTATAGGCTAAACAGAAGTTATGTTTAAAGCGGGGGTAACCCTTATAGCACATGGCCCGGGTGTTTCTGTGTCTTTCTCTTATCAGGTTTAGATTTGTGACGTCAGCCGATTCGTGACGTCAGATCCTCCTATAAAATAAAACATAGTTTTATTCGCTAATTAGGCAATTTTGCAGATTTGGCATAACACATATATGGTTTAAATGATGCACCCAAGTCATGGTATGGGCAAGTCAAAGAGGTGCTAATACAACTAGGAGGTGTTAACAGTACTTATAGCAATGCACTTTTCTTGTAGCTTATTTTCAAGCAAGAGTTATAGGTGGACCCAGGAAAAGGTTTCTTGTTAATACCCATGATTATAGAACATCCAAATGTTGGTATCAAATGTTGATGAAAATGCCTTCTGTGGCAGCCGGCATTTTCAAGCAAGAGTTATAGGTGGACTCAGGAAAAGGTTTCTTGTTAATACCCATGATTATAGAACATCCAAATGTGTGGGTCTAGATGTCTCTCAAAGTTTAGAAAGCATTCTAGTTAAACAAGATGCCTATATTGATGGTATTACACCAATAAGTATTTCTAAATCCTGAAGTATGATGAAAAATGATGAACTTACTATAAAAGAAAAAGCTGACCTTAAAAGTAAGTGTGTATCTATTTGTATATAAGTATGTGTTCCCTATAACTCTATGCCCTCAATATGTGATATGTTAAAAAGATTTCTATCCTGTGATTCCGCAAAATTCAAAATTCTCTCTCTCTGACTCACACACAATTTTATTAAAAAAACACACTTACGGATGCTAGCAGCGTCATAAACTATGTCATAACATACAGTCACAAAAAAATGTGTCCATTTTAGGATGAATTTACATTGTAAATCGAAAACATATTTTTGTGAATGATTTTCAAAAACTAATTTGCTAAAAACCTTATTTGGTGCCACATTGGTACACATAGAAAATATCTTAACCTGTTGTGTAGTTTTTGCAGTAGGCTGTCACATGCAGATGGATGGACTGACTTTTGGTGAATTATAATAAGATATATGCATATTGTATGTTACGCAATATAATTAACATATTACCCTGAGTTAAAACAAATATTAAAGGTTCTTCTTGTAGTGCAATAGTTACAATGTTTGTGAATCATTGGTAGCAAGTGTAGCGGCCACTTTATTGGAATTAGTTAAATTACGAAAATATGGTTTTGAACATCGGGCTGGTTTTGTCACCATGATCAAACCAGCCTGAATGCTATGAAATTAGAAATGAAACATATTCCCCTTTTTCGTGATGTCAGCAGCTGCCTATAAAATACAGTGCACCCTTGCCACATTGCTCACTATGCCACTGGTGTTTAGACACCCAGGGCTCAGCCCGTGTGTACTACACATGTAAATCTCTTCCACTCAGTTTCCCCCCTGGCGTTTCTACTACCAGGGCTCAGCCCGTATGTACTACGCACACATAAAAAATCTTCTTTCTTTTCATATCTGCATTTCTTAAAATGCTGTCATTGTTTCTTAAATTCTTTGGTCACTCTCGCTACATTTCTTTTTGTCTGACTAGAAATAAAAACCTCAAATATAGGTTGCCAATATTACCATGACCAGAGATCTCCTTTACAGTTTTGACACATCAGGTTAGAGGCGAAATGCCTTAAAATATTCTTCCTGATAAAAGAAACTTCTCTTTCTACACTGGTTTAGTTCCTTTCTGTCATTTACCTTTTTCTAAACTGATTTCCTTGTCTTGATCAAAATATTTCTAGGTTTGTTTATAACCAGATATCCCGGTTCTGCACATCAAGATAAATCAATTTCGGTACAAAAACTACAAGTGGCAGAAATACCTCCTTTGTCCTTACTCTTTATTCGTACGATCGCTCTTTAAACCTCTCTATACGATTTACCTTTTTCACCTAAATGTATGTACCCTTTTAAATGTATTGTTTTATTAAATGTTATGTCAATTTGTACTTTTGCATTGGTCTTTCTTATTCAAATTTGGATACTTATTTTCTTGTGTCTTTCCAACACGTGGTTTCTAACCTTTTCAAAATGGACGCCTTTTCTAGTATTTTGGGCGCTTGATTCAAACCTTTCCGGCATGTTTAAATCACATAAAGACATTTTCATGCCTTTTATACTGATTCCTCTTTTTTCTTCTTCCATCATGACAACTTGCTGCTGCTGCTATTTCCTCCATGGCCACTACTTTTGAATGGAGAATTCTTCCTCATTAGTTCCCCTTTACAACCTGTACTCCTACACAAGTTCAATCTTTAAAGGTAATCCATAAATATGACTTTGTGTCAGTATGAGTTTATTTCAGGCAATTGAAAAAAGTTAGCCATTTGCATTTGCTTGTTTAGCTTTAATCAATTTAAACTGAGACACATTATATAGTTCTACAATATTTCTATCAATCTAAAAGTCCTACAGCCATGGGCGTCCCCTGCCACTTTTCCAGGAGAGAGGGGCAAAAGGGTATATTCGGAATATATCTTAGTGAGAACCCTGCTTCTTTGTTTGCTTGTGGGTAATGAGGGCTTGCAAATTCTTTAAAAGCATAGCTTGAAAATTGGCCCTGTTGTCACATTGTTCAGTATCCCCCATCGTGCAAAGAAGTTCTGTAATTTTCCAATGACACATGTGCTAGTCATTGGGTTGACTTTTGACATTTCTATGTATTTCGAAAAATAATCAATGACGACAATGTATTGGCATCCTTTATGTGAAAAAATGTCCATACCTAATACTTGCCATGGGCCTTCCGGAATTGGTGTAGCTATAAGTTTTTCTTTTACGTTTGTTGGTTTATTAATATTGCAAAATTTGCACTTCTTTATATATTCTTCCAGTTCCTTTGATATTCCAGGCCACCATACCAATGCTTTCGTTCTTTCTCTGAATTTGTTTATCCCAAAGTGACCGTTATGCAGAGTCCTTAATATTTCAGGTCTGAGTATTTCCAGAATTACGATTCTATCCTGGAACCATAGTAACTCATCATGGACTAAAAATTTGTTTTGTCTTGGGAAATATGGCCTTATGCCTTCCTTTAGTCTTTTTTCTTTATCGGTCCATCTGTTTAATGTAATGTGCATTACCTCTTATAATTGTCTGATCCTGGCTGGTCGCTTTTTTTATTTTGTTTAATCTTCTGTCAGATGCTGGTCTGGGTCTTTTCTGCTGATGTTGATGACTGTGACTTCCATGTGGTTTTAACCTTGTCAACTGCATTCATTTGTATCTCCTCCATGTGAGATTTTATTTGCTCACTATTTCTAACCATCTCCGTCGCCTTTTCTAATTTTAAGTCAGGAATTAATTGCAATTTTTCCGACAGTTGTTTGTCCTGTAGTCCAATCACTAGACAATCTCTTATTTGGTCAGCTTTCCTTGGAAAATCACAATATCCTGCCTATTCGTGCAACGTGCGTATGAATGTCTTGATTAGTTCCCTTGGGAATTGTACCCTTAAATAGAACTTTGCCATCCATGTATTATGTTCCTTTTGGGCATAAAGTATGCGTTGAATTTTTCTAAGACGGTATCATATCTTTTTCCATCTTCCCTTCTTGTAAAAGAAAATCGTTCTGTAGACATTTTCTGATTCGCTTCCCATACAATATAAAAGTGTATTGACCTGAATTTGATCATCTTCTTCACATAGTTTCGATGCTTGTCGAAAACGTTGAAATTGCAGTGACCATTTCTGCCACTTTCCCACTTTTGTGAAATCCAAAGGACTTAATTTAAACATTTTCTTGGTAGGGAAAATTTTTTTTAAAATTCTTAGGATAAGAATATTCTAGTATCAGAAATTTTTTTCAAATCCACTCCGACTCCAAGTTTTTCAGAGATCCCACGTTGACATCATGTTTCATCTGGGCTAGGATGAAAAGAATATCAGGTCCGAGTGTTCGGTTGACTCTTGGTTGACAGGACGTGTGAACAGTACAATAATTTTATTCAACTGTAACAATAACAGTTACAGCCAATCCCATAATACTCTTTACCGGAAGTTGGCAATAACAACAACAATCATCATGATTGTATCATGTTATGTAACAGCCTAATCTTCAATAAAAAAAATCTGGTAAAGAGGATTTGTTTTACACTAATAAGATAACAAATAAGCGTATTTCTTATATCTATCAGAATTAACTAAAATAGAACAAATGTATGTTTTGAAGCTGTACTACTTTTTATTTATCTATTATTCTCTTTTTTATATATCACATTAAAAGTGTGTCTGACCAAATAAATTTACTCATTTGTGAATGATAACCACAAAAACTATTTAAACATATTGCTCATTTTTTGAGATGCTGACAAAAATGTTCTCTAAAGGTAACTGATTTTTAAAAAATTAGAGCAGAAAAGTTACATTCTTTTCAGTAGCGTAGCAAGGGTTCTCCCCAATGTTTTGATTATTTATTTTGTGACTCATTATCCACTTAATGACAATAACATGAAGAATTAAATACCACCTTACATAGGCCTAAAATAAAGTCACACTATAGCATTTAATTTGTATAAATTGAATTAAAATATTACTTATTTTATTAAACAAATTTTTTTACCTATGACTTTTTTCCTACCCAGAAAATCAAAGTTGTGACTTTTTTTCCTATTACGTTTTTTTAGGTAGCTCAGAGTAACGCTACATTGTGGCTTTTGTTCTGTGACTTTTATTCCGGGATTCTTTTAAAAATATATTGTAGTCTTTGTGCCCTTTCACACTTGCGCCCTGGGGGCGATTGCCCCTCCCCCTTCTTGCCACACCACTGATTCTTTTATGTTAGAAAAGTTAAAAATTGATTTTTTTACTATGCTTTTTGGAATATCATCCTCATCTCTGTTATTTTTATTACATTTTGGGAGCTGTACACTCTGGCTTTCCTCATGTGCATGTTGAATTTAGTCACCTTATAGGAATTTTGAATGGGACCTTTGATTTTGTTCAGGGAGATTTATTGTTCTTCTTCCTTTTTGGATTCTTCCTAGGGATTTCTTAACTTGTAACTGTCAATTTTTCCTTATGGCGAGATTCTGCTTCTCCACTGAGCCAGTGTACACCTGTCCTGTCTTGTCTTGTCTAGGGATTGAACTCATAACTTTCAGAGAATGAGATGAATTTATCAGTGCTTTTATCTACAAGGCTATGTCCCATAGGACAATATACACAACAGACACATGGGAAATGCTGGAAAGTATAGTAGCTGAAATATTGTAATGAAAGAAAACAAAGATGGGAATATTAGTCTGAAAGAATCATTGTATAACAATAACAACATCTTATTTAAAAAAAGGTTATCAGAACAAAGCCATATTATATGAAGTTAGTTCAAAGTAATTTACATCTAAATTATTTGGTTACTAAATTCCTAAATTTTTCCTGTGAAAATTGAGTTCTTACCTAACAAAATATTGATATTTTGTTCAGGATCTTAACTATTTGCTTGTAAAATCTTGTCTGTTTAAGATGAAAAATCATTCAGCTTTATTTAGTTTACCTGTTTTTTTTAAAAACATTTTTTAATTATTTTGTTTTATTGAATAGGTTTTGTATCTCATAAAGATGATCAAGTTCTTTTAAAGTTAAATTTATATTTTTCTTGCAGAAAATGAAAATATTGAATGAAAAAAAATTTAAAAAAACTGACCGAGAGACCTTTGAAGCAAATGAGAATATGAGTAACAGAAAATGTTTGAATTGATTATCAACAATACTGAACTGCATAAAATCTATAAAATGTTGATATGTGAAAAAAGAAAATAGTTAAGACCCTGTAATAAAGCATTACATTATTTGGCTCTAACAGTTGGCAATTGACCAAAAAGAATTTATTGGCCAGGAATAATTCAAACACCAATATTGTGGTGTACTTTGTTTGGTATAATTAAGTACAGATATTGCTTCAAGTTTATGATAATATTATTGGAGGGAGAAAAAGATAAAAACTAGTTAAAACATAACCAAAAATGAGAAATATTGATGAGGAACATATTGAAATAGATAATTTGGTAAAATATTTTAACTGATGCATAACTCTGTATGGGAGATGAACAACAGTCTAAATTCAGTAGTCATAGTCATGTAAATGAAAATCTTATAAATTAATACTCCAACCGAAAAGAATGAAATGGGCTCTGGAGTCTACTAGAAAAAGCTAGCTGAATCAGTATAAAACATATTTATGAGACCTTCATGTGTTGAAATTGGTTTTTATTTTAAAAAAAAAATTCTTTACAAGGAAAATACAATAGTCATTCATCTGGGATCTTCAGTCACCAGACATGATCAAGCGATCAAGTAGGATTGAAGACGAGGCTTCATTCCCAGCAGTCTACACAGCCACAATGACAAGACGGAGGCAGATGGGTTTGTTTATGTGGTAAGTCATTACATTTCTTTCTTATCTTTATTAGATCCTTTTCAGTCGATGCTGTTATTAACTCCTGTGCACATCGTCCTCAAGTCCATATTACTCTACTGATAAGTATGATTGTCAGTTTTATGAAGTGTGTTGGCTTAGTAAATAGTGATTAACGTTTGTTGTCGCTGTACTTAATGGATGGAAGCGCCACTTCTCGTTCAGTCGTCGAATAGCTCTGCAATTAATTGTACTACTACTAAGAATTTATTTGCTAACACTACCCTGTCTCTCTCTCTCTTCTCTTGGGAGTTCCATTAAATTAGTGTATAACAAATTGACGGCTACATGTTTGCCATAATCCAAACTGAAAATAATTCTTATGCAATAGAAATCAAATTATAAATGCAACATTGAATCGATGATGGCCGTGTGTAGTGTAAAAATAAGGCGGGTAGGAGAAGTAAGATTTTTAAAACCCTGTTCAAAGCCTATCTAGTACTAAGCATGCCAAATATGTTTATCAGATTCAGATTCGATAGCAAATAGCAATGAAATCATGTAAATATATAAAGGATAATCTGAATTCAAAATAACCAGTAAAGTGATGAATTTATGTTAGGATGGATGGAAAAAATCATTGACTTGAGATTCAGAGGCTGCAATTTTAAGCTTTGCTGTTTTTAATGCTTTGTAGGAAACGAAAAATCCGAGTTTAGATTGTGAATACCAAGAAAAAATACTTTGTTTTGCTAGTCGTAATAATAAAGACCAAGTTATATTTAAATTTTTATTAATTATACACTACAGTATACTGTGTAGTACACAGCATTTTATTGACAAGAAACTTGAATGTCTATTAAGTACTAGTTATAAAAAAAAAACCTTAATCGTCAAGGCCATAGTAGTTTGCCAATATGGACTCAGTTGGATCTTTTATTACCCGAAAAAGTATTATGAAGTGGCACATGCTTATTTTATTTAGTTGTATTACCATTTCTTTTTAAATTGATTTCGTACACATTTTCATTCCTCGTCTCATTCATCATTCTTATTGTCCATGCGTATATCTTACTATAGTGATTTGGTGGCTTAGTAGTACCTAAGAACATTGATCTTAGTCTGACTAGTAGCGGTCATAAAATAGGATGGGGGAAAGTTTTCAATCGGTAATTTTTCGGCGACCTCGTAGTTTTAGCATCCCAAATTATCCTGGTTGTTTTTCTGAGGGTACTACTCGGTCAGTTAACACAATACTAGCTAAGAAAGAAGCAGATATAAAAAAACTATTCTTTTGACACTACAGTATCAACATCATTTTTTTTACTGCTTAGTATTTTTTTATTTTGAAAGAAAACATGTTAGCTTAAAAGAAAACTTGAAAAAATAGCGTGCTCCCGACTATATTGTTAAAATAAATGCACTATAGATAAAAAGGCTGATGGAACGTTTACTTTAAATTTTTGTTACTCTTTGTTTTTATTAGATTTGATATCTGCTTGGGTTATTGTTCGTTAGTTGTAATTGAACGAGTGCCCACACAACCAGTGTTGCCAACACAAAAAATAATTTCGCGCTAGTTTGACTGACAAAAACAGCTAAATGTTTTAAAATGGCCAGAAAACCGTCAAAAAGACGCTAAAAATAGCTAGAGAATGGGCACAAACGCGCTAATTTAGCGCTTTTTTGCACTGCCAAAACAAGGAACGCGCTAAATCTAGCGCGAAACGCGCAACACTGCCCACAACAACCGGGATAATTTGGGACGATAAACTACGAGATCGCTATTTTTTCTTGTCTCTGCAAAAACATGATTGTGGTTTTTTTATATATAAAATTCTTGACAAGCCGATATATCGTGATATTTTTATGATCTGGTTGCCGTATCCTGATGTCGAACAGATGACAATTTTTTAGCGAATTTATTCTTGTACCTAAGCCTCCTTTTTTGAGTTTTATGATCTAACAACAAAAACACTAATTTGTGTGTTAAGAGACGTCATGGGCAGAAACTGCTCTTTATTTCTGATAAATGATTGGTAATGGTATGATATCATCTTTTGTCATCTAGGTTGCTTGCATGGCAGCACTACTAAGCAGAAAGAATCAATCAATGTTTACATTAATTATAGTCTTTTTTTTTTTTTAACTTTTGCTCGATCATTAGAGCTAAAGATAGTGTTTTGTGAAAAATTCACGTTAAAGAAAAACAAGACAAATTAATGAACTAATTTTCCCGTCCATTCAGAAAATGTTAATTTCACTGATGCCAGGCTATGATTGTTATGGTAGATGATCTGCACGAGTTAAATGCCGCTTTTGTTTCCTTATTTTGTAGACCGTGTTCAATGCCTGTCGAAACGACTGGCTTGTCTATACGATCGTTTTGATTCACTTCACTTTAAAAGATCTGCTAATAAATACTCTAAAATTCTGTATAAAAATATCTTTATTTTTTACAAAAATATTTCAGTCGAAAGTTGAAAAAAAATCAAGCTTTTCGGCTGAACTGTAAATATTTTAGTTAAAACTAAAAAATGGATCCATATACACGGAAAACTTGAAGAATATGAAGTCTTTAAGGTAATCGGTTGATAACGAATCCTACGAAAATGTCCTACCCCATTCTTTATTTGTATGATAGGCTCTAATGATAAAATTACGACGCCAACATTGATTAGACGGTCTGTTTGATTTTTATTGCTAATTGGCTACTCCTATAGCCAAACTTTAAAGGAATATTGGCTGAATCTGAGCGACCTTAAAATCTTCCCATGTGCTAGAGAAAGCCACTAGTTGGAAAGGTAAGTTCAAAACAGTAGTGAATAGAAATATACCCTCTCTCTTCCTTTGCCCAGTGTTTACTGTCATTTTTACAACAAATCTCTTGAATGTTTTGTTTGTAAAATTGGTGAAAAATTCATACAATTTTTTATTCTCAACACAATCTTGACTTTTCTTGAAATATTCATATTTTTGCATAAAAATATTTTCCCCATTGTTTAATTTTAATGAAAAAGATGGTTAAAATCTATTTTATTTTAAAGTTTAAGCAAACAACTTTAAATTTGCATAACTCCTGAGCCCAGTAACTAACGTAGCTTATTACCTTTTTTTTTATTGGTACCGCAATCCTTGTTCTTTAAGAAAAGCTAAAGTTTACTGAGGTCAGGTTAGTATATTCTTAATTTTTTGTGATGTGTTTTGTTAGACGGGGTTCTTTTTTTTTCTTTTCTTTGGCCGATTTTATGTCCATACGTATCTGTCTATGTTTTGCTTTATTGCATGATGTTATTTTGAAAGTAAAAATGAGTTGCTTTTGTTGTTTCATTCAATATAATGAAAACATAATGATTAGTCTTGCCCAGCAGCATTTCTATTCATTTATTCAAAATAAATTTTTACTTCAATTTTCATCTTATGAGAAATTTGAACAGATTTAATTAGGCATAAGTATATTTATGTCACCTTTTTATAGATCTTTTCAGGTGGTGTTTATGTTGAAAAAGTTTACAGTATGTCGATCTAGATGTTAAGTAGCTACATGAAATCAAAAAATTCTTATTTAAATGTGTTGCTTTGAGTACATTTTATACATTACACACTACAATTAAAGAGGGACTTTTCAAATCAATCATTTACTCTTTGCTTTTTTTTCTACAATATCTTTGTATTTTGAAGTTGTGCTTTTAATGTTGATTTCAATCCAGACATGACTTCCTCATGTTTGTTAGTGTTACTTGATCCTTAACCCTTTACAGGGCAGCCCTAAATATTTTAGATATCCAAACAACCTTTTTGTATGTTAAACTAGACCTAATTACGAGATATTTTCAGTTGCAAGTTTTCGGAAATTTCTTTTGTTCATGGGGTTTTGCACCCCCTCTGATGAAGTGATCATATATGGTGCCTTGCCCAAAAGTGACCAAAAATATAAAAAAATT
Source organism: Architeuthis dux (assembly GCA_006491835.1). Taxonomy (NCBI): domain Eukaryota; kingdom Metazoa; phylum Mollusca; class Cephalopoda; order Oegopsida; family Architeuthidae; genus Architeuthis; species Architeuthis dux. Next base: position 1,064,404 of record VCCN01005929.1, on the reverse strand, counting down.
AAAGTAGAAAGTTAAATAAAACCTAGAATTAAAGAATAACATTCAATATAATGAATAGATACAAAACATTGATATTGGCAAAAAAACCCCCAAAACACAGGGTTGATTTTAAAATTGTATTGTGCAGGCCAAAAACAAGCTAATTTAATGGGATATGGTATGCCGCAAAATAGTTTCTGTCTTTGTTCAAGCACAAGTGTACTTCGCAAAGCTTTGCAGACCATTGGTTGCGGATCATCATGGATCAGAGAAAGGACTAGAGTGAAGGATATTATACAACTAATTAAGCAGCAAAAATGGAGATGGGCTGGCCACATAGCAAGAAGAAATGATAATAGATGGGGGAAAAGACTAACCGATTGGTGCTCATGGGACTGTAAACGAAGTAGGAAAAGAACAGACACAAGATGGAGGGACGAGATAGAAAGGTTTGCTGCTAAGACTTGGCAGAGGTTAGGAGATGGGAAAGGCCTTTGTCCAGCAGTGGACTTATAACTGATGATGATGTCTTCTGATCTTTGCTCACAAAATTGAAAACGTTAATTCACCTGCAGCTAGCTAGCTATTCACTGAAGATCTGATATTAGAAACAAAACATTTGAAGTATCCTTTATGAATATATTTATGATCAAATTACATTTATTTTGTGACAAGTAAATTTTATATTAACTAGCTGGGTGGAATTCACAGCTAGATGTTGAATTTATATGGTCAAACAAAAAGATAAAGATTCAGTTTAGCTAACTTGACAGGCATAATAAAGGTCTAGATTATCATTATACTTACATTGTAAATCAAACTCTTCGCTAAAAAACTTGAAACATTTTGGAATTTTCAAACACTAATATGCTCTGGAGTCCCATTAGTAACCACAGAAAATGTTGTTGTCATAGCTCTAGCCGTCCTTGAGTTATGTGATCACAGACAGACATTTGGTGAATTATAGTTAGATGTTTAACTATGCACATCAATTTATTGCTGCATTTTAGCAACTAGTCAAACCCATAACCTTATTCGCCATGATAACTGTTGAACTTTCACTTCATATAAGTTCAAGGAAATGCTTCTTATTATTTGACATGTATTTCAAACATGCTTGAAAAATATAAATGTTTGTATGCCTGTTCTCATCATTACTCAAATATTGTTGTGTTCAGCTTTATTAGTTGGCATGTGGATAAGGCTCTTTTTTTCTAAAAGATCTTGGAAAAATTATTCAAATCATGCAGAAAAAAAATGGTTCTCATCTGATCACTGAAGTTGGGCAGCATCGTACCCGATCAGTACTTAGATGACTGCTGACAAACACTGGGTACCGTAAGCAGCGTGTGGCCTTGTGCCAAAAAGAAACCTGATAATAGGAGGTTTGCACTAATTCCAAACAAAACATCAACTTATTAAGATTGTTCTCATGTATTTGTTTCATTCTTTAATTATGATTATTTAATATTTAAAAAAATAAGATTGTTCCTTTCAAAAGTATTGAAGAATGCTGATGTCATAGTCCTTTTATGTTTTATAATTAGAACAAATTGTTTAACATTCTGAAATCAAAGTGTTATAGATTATTTTTAACTACTAGCTGAAAATGGAGCCTATGGCTGTAGAACATTAAATCATTACTTGTGGTTTTACAACCATAGGCTCCATATAGCTGGGAATAACTGCCTGGAGTACTGGTATTTTCAACTAGTGTTAATAAAAATTGAAGGTAAATTAGGTGTTGTTTTTAAGTAAATAGTAGGCACTTCTTACAGAACAATTTACTCCAAACAAACTGAAATATGAGAGTAAATTTAAATAAAAAACGTTTTTTTTTTTTTGTTTTTTTAAAAACTTATTTAAGTTTTATTTACTGCAGATAAATTGAAATGACGAAATTTAAGTAAAAATCATTTAAACTTTTAATACTAAGAAAAAGCAACAATTAAGATTTGGTTATTTTTTTGTGTTTGTTAATTCTTTAATGACAGGCATCCTAATATTTGAATAGCAAAAGTAACTTTATGTTGTTCATAAAGGTAAATAGTAGTTAAAATTAATAAATTGGGTTATGGTCAAAAATCGGTTTAGTTTACAACAGTTTTCATTGGATAAACTTTTTTCATTCGCCTTTTATGTAATATTATATGAATGAATACTAAAAACAAAATTGAACCCCTATTGAAATAAATGCATTGAATATAAAAAAAATAAATGAATAATAATTTCGACTTGCTTAGTTTTAGTTATGTAACCAAGAAATGATAATGATATAGCTGTTTTAGTCTTCTGTACATATGTTCTCTATGAAAAGTTATTTTAAAGAAGATGGATTACATAATATTTTACATTTTTTAAATTCCAAATGTTACTTTTAGTACAATCTTAAAAATGCTATTTTTAGCTTAAAAAGCCATGTAACTCTTTGGAAATTATAATCTTAAACCATCTAGAGTGAAATATCTAAAGCCAACAACTATATATATATAAGATTATTAGAAGTAATTATTATTTAAATTTTTATGACTACCTTTTTTACTATCATCTTAATTTTATTAGTTGCTTTATATTGCAACATTTGCTCAGACCGATTACCCTCCGGCAGTGAGTAAATGGTGTTGATCGGAAAATAAAGAATTTGCCTTAGGTGGGATTTGAACCCACATCCCCATATCCAGGAGAAGCACTGTTTAGCCTGGCTTACTTTACCACTCATTTAGGTATGTAAACAGCAAAAAAACACTTGATCGCATATTTTTAACATGCTTCCTACTGTACTTCATAAGTTCTCCTATGAAAAGTTATTTTATAGAAGATGGAATACATATTTTACAAAAATATTA
>VCCN01005929.1:1035248-1052879 GCA_006491835.1 Architeuthis dux | reverse complement strand
AATACAAGTATTATGGTAAACTGAACAGATTTTATGTTCAGTAGCAATGACAGTGATTGAACGCGATCTATGTCATCACACGTGTTCCAAAATATTTGTCTTTTTGAAGAACAGTTGTATAACAGAGTGAGTATGTTTATGTGCGGTAGAGGAAAAAATGTAATCTCACTAACAGTCAAATCAAGGATAACTTTCTCTTTTAGGGATCTAAAGTGAGTGGACTTTTTTTCTTCCGTGGATGGGGTTATTTTCATGTTTTAGCAGACAAAATTAGAACTTTCCCTTATAAAATCAAAATCGAGGGGGCTATTTTATTTCACTTTTTAGGGGTCAAAATCAGGGGGGGGGTTTATCCTCTCTTTAGGGGGAAGTTTATTTTTATTTTATTTATTTATTTTTTTCCCCCCATTTAGGAGTCAAAATCGAGCAGGAATTGTTTTTTCCTTTTTATAAAATATCATTTGTTTTCTGTATTTTTATATTTGAAGTTATTTTCAAATCATCAAAACCAAGTAAAATTTTTTTAAGTAGCAATTCAGATTTATGCAAACTGTCTTACATACAGGACATTCTCCATAGAAGCAACCACTTGTCCTACATAACATTGGGTTCTGCCAAAAGACCAATGTACCTAGGAAATATAATCTAACAGTGGGTTGTTCAATATCAAAATGATTTCCAGAAGCAACAACACTTTGCAGTTAACTCATAAAAGTTAGGTTCCCATTCAGAAAAAATATGACCAAAAGCTGTTTGTATATTGTACCATGCAATTAGGGGTAGAAAATACAAATTTAAAATTAGCCATGCTCTGAAGGTAAGAGAGAGTAAAATCTGGCATAGCAAATCATATGGAGGAAAAAAATGTGATTATTGTCCTATCTGGAATGAGGTAGCTATATTTGACAATGAGTCCTATTGGAAAAGTTATAAATTAAAGGAATGTGATATTATCAAAAAATCACATTAGTAAGCTAAGTGTGGAAATTTATGCCATATGGAAGCTGATAATAAAAAAACTCTACAGAACTTAAGGAAGAAAAAAAACCAATAGGATATAATCCAGAAAAATTATACAGCCTATCTACAGTATCCCACAATGCAACATTGCTAATAGACAGGCAACAGATTTGGCACTAAAGAAGATTTTGCCTAAAGAAGGCTAGAGAATGAACTGTTGTATAGCCACCTTGAACTCTGTGAAAAAGGAAGACTGGAGAATTGGTTTATAAAAATATGATATATTTTTATTGCATCAGATACATTGTGCCGTGGTGATGATAATGAGAGCCGACAAACCTTTCTTAACAGGGGAAATTGGTCTTGTGTTTGTCCCAAGCCTAGATTCTCTCTCTCTCTCTCTCTCTCTCTCCTGAATTTTCCAGCCAACCACCTGCAGCTCATGGTTTAGTCAATATCCTGTTCATGACTTTTGAACACCTGATCCCCAACATCTGCAGTTTGGGGTTTTGGTTGATATCCTGTTTATGACTTTCAACACCTGTGGGGTCAAATCTGTGACACCCGCCCACGGCTGCCTAAATATCTAACAACTGAAATGTTGTGAAGAAAAAAACCCCAACTAGGATGATAGTTAAAATATATGGCAGTGAAGGGACAAAATATGAATAAAATAAATAATCGTTATAGAAAAGGAAAGTATATTCCATTGTATAATATTTTAAAATAAATGTTTGAATTGAATCTTTACTTTACCTAAATATGTTTTTATCTCAAAGGTGTGTTGGAAGTGGTTATACATCCCGGTGGCATCACATCTCTGGCGGAGAACATTTTTGTAATGAATGCTTTGAGTTCTTTTATAGAAGGTAACATTTTTTTTAAAAATTTGTATTTTGAGAGTTCCATGTTTTGATATCCCTATTTCTATAGCTTTGTATTCTTGTTGTTCTCTAAGCGGGAATCAGTGTTTGCAATGTGCTCTTTCTGTAAATATCAACTGGTTCTGGTATATTAGTAGGACTTATAAAGTGCTGTGTTATTGTTATTTTTCAGTATGTATTGTAGAATGTAAACATTTAATAGTGTATACCTTCAGTAATGTGTTGCTCCATGGTTAGTCACTAAGGTAAGGTCGGATCTCTTCGCAGCCTTTTGGCTAAGATCAAAGTGTAGTATCTGTTCTTCGAAACTGCCATGGCCTCGAAGTTCTGAGAACCACGGCCCTTCGGGGATCCTTGTGTCATGCTCGGGTATTGTCCTGGGAGAAGTTGCACAGGATATCTTGGCCAGCTGGTCGGGAGGCGATCACCATTAGCATGCTCAGGATTCATCCAGAGAAGCTTTTGGGACCCCAGTTTCATCAGACAAACAGACCTCTGGCTCTTCAGCTGTCACATGACTTTGTCACATGACTTTGTGTGTATTCACACATTAAATGAAACCTAGTTAACTACACAGTACCTCCTCTGAACTGATGTATCGGCCAATGTTAAATTCATCGAGTACTATATTGATGTACTTTTTGAATTTCTGCTCAACTATTGGGTTGACTAAACAGTTTTGTTGTTAGATGGCATTAGGAGATTTTAGTTTTAACTAACTTCATTAAAAAAGATTGCTTTTGATTGTATTGTGCCAGCTGTCATATCAGCATACATTTTAAAAAACAAACTTTTGTCAAAATAAGCATATTTTTGTTTATTGATTCTAACATTAAAGATGGAAGAAAATGAGCAACATTTTTGGCATATTATACTTTTTTTAGTTTAAGAAAGGTAAAAAGTTTGTACAGTTAATGGAGAAAATTAAACATGTCAAAAGTTGTTTGGGGATTTCTCACTGAACGATGCTCCATGATCTGGGAGACCAGTTGAGGTTGATAGCGATCAGATCAAGACCTTACTCGAGAATAGTAACGTTATACAACGTGGGAGATAACCAACATATTCAAAATATCAAAATCAAGCGTTGAAAATAATCTGCACCAACTTGGTTATGTTAATTGCTTTGATGTGTGGCTTCCAAATAAGTCAATTCAAAACACCTACTGGACTGGATTTAAATGTTCTGTTTTTGAAACAAACTGTGATGGGCAATGAAAAGTGGATATTTTTACAACAACATGTAATGCAAAAGATTGTGGGTCAAACAAAATGAACCATCACTAACCATACCAAAAGCTGATCTTCATCTAAAGTAGGTAATGGTGGGATTGGAAAGGAGTCCTCTACCTTGACCTTCTTCTGGAGAACCAAACAATTGTCTCCATGTATCTTTAGTGACCAACTGGGCAAAAATTATTACAGCTTGACTGAGAAGTTTTTACTCATCTACCATATTCAACAGATATTACACCTTCAGATTACCTACCATTTATTCCAGTCTTTACAGAATTATCTTAATCAAAAGATTCCAGTTCCTTGGAAAACTGGAAAAAGCAGTTGGAGTGGTTCTTAGCTGAGAAAGATGAAAAGTTCTGGGAGGATAGAATTTAGAAGTTGTTTAAAAGATGGAAGAAGATAGGGGAACTAAATGTTGTTAAATAATGCCGGAAAAAAAAAACTTTTATTTTTGCTTAATAAACCAAACAAACTTTTTATGTTAACCAATGCTATTTTGACGTGCTATTTCAACCAATTTATATTTTGACGCGCTATTTCAACCAATTTATATTTTGACGCGCTATTTCAACCAATTTTATATTTTTATATGCTCTCTATGAAAATTCTACGCGGAACTTGATTTTCGTTGGCATTCACTAAAAATCGTTCAACGATGCATAGTCATGGGTCGGTGTTCACATATTTAAATTTTATAATATGACCGTTGAATAAAAAAAATGTTTTAACAGACAACTCTGTTCCCGCAATCATTATGGAGAACGTATTGCCACGGACGACTGTCATCGACACATGCTGGAAGAGCCAGCTGGTCTCACATGGTTCGTCATGGTGTTGAGCAGCCATGGAGCCTATTCGGCAAATGAGCTTCAATGCCTTGGGGCCTATCAAGCCAGACGTTTCAACTGCAACCGATACAAACTCGTACCTATCAGACAGTGAGCAATATTTGGCTGTCTTCTGCTCCTCGTCCTGTCAGGCGATGATATTTGAATATTATTCTAAAACAGATCTGATTTATAAATCAATCGAAGAAGTATTGTAACACACTACTTTTTATTAAATTTGACTAGTTTTTAACCTTCATCCTAATTTTAGTTTTGTTGCCATAGAAAAAGTGGCCTGAATTAATAAGTTGTATAAAAAAAAAGCAACTAAAATTAGGATGACTGTAAAAACTAGTCAAATTTAATAATCTCTGATTATTCTTTAATCTCACTTGTAAAAATGAACTTTTCTCTTTTTCAGTCACAAATCAGGTTATGAAACATTTTGCAAATGGAAGCGGGAGTGGTCTTCAAAGGGCAAGGCGGAGGCCTCGATCTGTGTGTTTCTGGCTGACAATCTCCTGCCATTCTGGGTGCAGTGCACACGTTCAGAGTGCCAAAAATGGAGGCAGCTCTCTCGGGATGTTGACTTCACTCCAGATTTCATTCGCAAATTTAAATGTGGAATGACTTCAGAAGGAAAAACGGTGAATAAAACTCGCTCTTTGTCTGTAGATTTGTTTGTTTACTGTTCATTTAATTCTTTTAGTATCCTTATTTCAAGAACTTTCAAAATGTATGTGCACATGAAAAATAAAATGTAACATAGAAGAATAAGCTTGATAAATGTTCTTATTAACATATAAAGTTTTGAATCTCCAAACTGATATATTTGTATTATTTATTTTTAGAAAGAAAAACAGTTGGAAGCATGTGCAGTTCCAGAGGATCATGTAAGTCATAAAGTTTCTCTCTTTCTTGAAAGCAACTTGTTATTAGGTAAGTTTTGTAAGATAAAAAAGTAATTATAATGTATTTATTGTTTGTTTATCACTATATAGAAAATACTTTTTGCTCTGAAAGTATTCTATTAATGAGCTATGAAGATTATTTGTAAGTTAATCCTATAAATATCTAAAATAAGAAAATCACGAAAGAGAATTAATGTTTTAGCAATTTCTTAGTGGCTGGTCGTGAGTTCAATCCCTGGGTTGGGTAGTGCAAAAAAGTCATATACTCTGGTTCAGAGAAAGAGGTAGACAAGTGATATCATAAGGACAAATTAACTGATACAATATATCCTCTAGCATGGATAGTGAAATTAGAATAATCTACCGCTGTAGTTTGAATAAAGTGTTTGGTTCAAAATTCCCAGAATTAGGCAGACACCTGGAGAGTGCAATGGACGAAATGTAGTTACTATAACAACCAAGATGAAGACACTAGACCGAGTAAATCAGTGTGTAACCTGTTGTTTTGGAAGCTTTTCAAAGTTTATAATGGCACATATTTGACATACATAGCATTGAAGATCTATACCCAAAAAAATGTTTCTACCAATTTTTTACGGTCCAGACTATTATTACTTTTGTATTATTGGTATTGGAGTTTTTAACAAATATTTGTTCAACATATTTGCTAGAGATGGCAGAATAATTATGCTGTGCATTTATCATGAACTGTATTAAGACCATTTTATGGTCTTGTAGCACCCATTATACTCTGTCATACTATAGTAGTGATTATTATCTATAACAAAAGGGTCCTATCCATTTTGGTTTTGAAGCTAAGTTATGGTTTACTAACTAATGTACTCAGGTACTGAATTGTAAAGTGTATGAATTACTGAGTTAATGTCTGTTACAAGTAAAAATACTCAAAATTAAAACTAAGTAAACAATTTTAAAAAATGATTTGACAAAATGTATAAATTTCTTCGGACTGTTGTTCGCATCTTGGTTCATCTTTTGAACACAACATTTTGGTCATTGTACCCTACGGCCTTCTTCAGGTGGGTGTCGTAAATGGGGAGGGTTTGGAATGTTGCTTGCGAGCCGGCAGAATGTCCTCATTCTGCTGTCTATTTTCAGGTTATAGGTTACGTTTATGTCCATTTTTGGTGTTGACAAACATAAAAAAAGACTTATTATTATTATTATTATTATTATTATTATTATTGCATCTCTTAAAACAACAGAATTAGTGATATTCAAAATTTTCAATCACTTTTACAGTACTTTAAGTTATTTTTAAAGATTGGCAAAAAGCTAATCTTTTCTTTTAGTATTCTGGATTAATAAATATAAATTGGACTGTGATTGAATTGTCAGATTTGTATCAGCAACTGATTTTAAAGGAAGAGAGAAAACAAAACATAATTTATTTAGTAAGAAAATAAATATTTTTCATAAAAATCTTGGATCATTTATCATACAATTTTAAAAGTTTGAATTAAAAATATTTTTTCATTCAACTTGAATATTAAACTATCTTACTTAAGCAATTATATATTTGAATTAACTATGACTAGATTTGTAAATCTTTCTTTGTTAAATACTATTTTTCTTTGTTTCTTTAGCGTGTGGAGATGTGTCAGACACCATGGTGGCTGGGACAGCTGACTGCCAGTGTAGGTCTCAAAATGTCTCCTTCCATCTACTTCCTCTCAGACTATTCTCCCGATGCTATTGGACACTGCCCTACAGATACTACATATATTCATCCTCGGAGTGATAAAAATTCAAGTTATAGCAAAGGTTGGTATTCATTTAGAATATGGTATGCCATAAGTATAAAAGTGACATTAAAACTTATTGGCACCATTATTTTGTTCAAGTAACATTATTGTGTGTGTGTGTGTGTGTGTGTGTGTGTGATATTTAAAATATATTTATTTACATATATATAATGAAAGCTATTTCAAGGTATGAAATTCATGTTTTAGGCTGATATTTTGAATTTCAGTATTTTTGACATAAGGAAAACGTAATTTTTTTTTTTTTTTTTTTTAAGGAAAGGAAATATATGTGGCTAGCTATTCTATGCTTAGTGTGAAATAAGACCGTTAAAAATGAATTTAAAATTCCTTTTTAAAGAATATTGCTGATTTTTTTCTGCTGCTGGTATTATGGACATAGCTGATCATATTAAAATTTGGAATTCATTTAAAATATAAAATTCAAAACTTTGATACCAATTTATGACAAGTAAAAGAAAATAAAGTCTTGGCTGCTGGTAATTTTATTTTCTGGTTCTGATGTGTATACACACTCTTACACCTAACTCTTATAGACTATTGTGTGCTTATCACATACTATGTAAAACTTTGTAATAAAAGATGCAAACTAACTGACGAGAAATGTTGTTTAACTGTCATCAGAATGGTAAATTTGTGACTTACTGGTTGATTTGTATAAATTTTAAAGCCAAGTTTGATATTTTAAGATTAAAACAAATTAAAGATACTTTACCTATTAGATGACCTCAAGCATCCCTCAAAACGATGTTCTTTTTACAAATTGACCAACCAATCATTTAAGAATTAAAAAAAACAAACTAGCATTCCAAATGAAATTATAAATTACCACCACCCATATATGCTGTGTTGGGGTGATCAATTAAAAACTTGGTAAAATGAATAAGTTTCTTCTCTTGTTTTTTGTTGGGCTATGATCACTAAAATAAGTCTGAATTTAAAAAAAAACAAAACAAGTGGGCACAGACTATTGACCAATTTAGCATAAACTTAGATTGCATATAGAATCCCCCTCTAAAAACCTATTATGGGAGGGAATTTTAAAAAAAACATTTACCCTACTCATTGAGGGGAGTATATGTGTAAAGTTTCAAGTTTCTATGAATGGTTAGGGCTGGGTAAAGTCTGGATACATAGATACATATAAATGTCGGAACACATGAATAACCTAAACCCAGCAATAAATCAGTGTTGTGGGTAGCAGTGATTAATAAATAATATTCTTCTTTGTTGATGTTTGGATACATTTTGTTGTGTTCCTTATATATATCAATTTCTCATCAATGGATGCAGAAAATATATTTCTTGTCTTGCAAAACAACTAAATTAAAACTGTAAATTAGTGTGTTTATTAGGTTATTAAAAATAAAATATATACTTCCTAATTCAATAAAACCAGAAATTTCTAACAAATTTTTAACTGTAATAAATGATTATAGATATTTTCTTTGTATTTTTTTAAAACTGGAATCCTATCTCTACTAAATAAATATGATCTGACTTACTCCCAATTTTAATTAATTTTTGTTTCTGGAAACAGCCATTTGGTATTTTCAATTATTGTATCTTATAAAATAAAGCATTTCAAATGTTTTGGACTACTAATAGCAAGCCTGTGATGATAATGTTATATAATTTAACATTTCATTGTTTATAGATTTTAATTGGCATTAAACATTTGAATAGTCCTTATGGTCCTGTGTCTGAAAACATGGCTATCCTCTTTACTTTTTATTTACAAATGAATTGCCTGATATCAATCTATTGTAGATTCTGAAGTCACTTAAAATAAATTAGGTCTCTTTATGATATAGTTCTATGATGAAAGTGATGTGAAACAGTTTATGTAGCCTGTAATATATGTATTGAACATTGCAGAGAAGTGCTACTATCCATGTTGGGTAGTAGAAATGAAATTCTTTCTGAACTCTTATGTTATTAGGGTAACAGTACCTCTAAAACATGAATACACACCTACATCTCATTTTAGGTATGAACAATTATGACGTTTTGATTCTCCCTCTATATTTCTATAAAAATAGACTGATGAAATTGAAAGTAAATCAGATGTTAATGCTGAAAGATTGTACAGATTATGGTAGGAAGGGATGGACAAATGCAATTAGCAACTGTAGTTAGTGATTGACTAGAAGCAAAATGTTGTTAGCAATTTCACCAATTAGTCATTTGTCAATAGTTTATTTTTAATTAAGCCTGAAAAAAAGTCTGTCAATACATAGAATTATTTGCTCCTGAATCTGTCAGTTTCTCAATTTTAACTAAATTTTTGTCAAAGAATAAAAATCAACATATTTTAATGAGTGCTGGAAGTGTTATATTTTGCAGGAAAATTTATATGCTATTATTCATAATATAAATTATAAAGACATTTATTAGTTGAGAACCTATATTTGCCTGGTGTTGGTGTGAATGACTGCTAAACGAGCGGTCTAAATCATAAATGTGAATAAACGAGCTCTTTGCGGGGATTGAACCCACGTCCACCCTCAAAGCAACCTTATACGCAAGTTCTGCTCTACCAATTGAGCTAACAAAGTTCTGATGGTAGGCAGGGGTCTTTTAATCCTACACTTTGCTGGTCTCTAATCACACATTCTGGTCTCTCTGCTCTCAAGTGTAGGATTAAAAGACCATTAGAACATAGCACAGTTAGTAAAGCAGAACCTACATATATAAAGTTGCTTCCAAGGTGGACACGGGTTTGATCCCCGCACAGTGCTCGTTTTTTTTTATTCCCATTTATGATTTAGGCCGCTAGTTTAGCAGTCGTTAACACTGGCGCCGTTAACACTAATAAATGTGATTATAATTATCATATTCTTGATTTCATTATTCATAATGCAATTTAAAAATGAGATTTTTCCACTTAGCTTATAATGTTATAAGCTTATAATGTTATAAGCTTATAATGTTAGTCCTGATATTTAATTTGTTTTCAAAAGATATTTATACCAAGGACATTGAGGATTATGTTGTTCATCTTCTGATGAACTGATATAAAAATAACTAAATACTCAAAATCTTCTCTGGAAGCAATAGTTCCAAGGATAAAAGACCTGTAAAAATATGTTTGTTTAATTTTTGTTTTTCATAAAATGTTTATTTCCCCCCTTCTAAATCTTTCCCCTTTCAGTTTGGGAGATGTTACGCCAACCATTCACACAGCCTGACCAGGCAGACGTCGCATACAGTGTGAAGCCTGATGAAATGAGTGAGCCTGAAAGAAAACTATTTCCACATTTTGCCAAAGAACCCAAAATTTTTCTCAGTCTTCGTAATCTCATTATAAGTTTATGGAATCTTAATATAAAGGTAAGAGTAACAAATTACCATAAGCTTTGCTTTGTTAGTTTGAATATTATTATTTATTTTTTTTTTTTTTGCAAGATTCTCTATATATGTAAGCAATGTCTTGGCTATTTCATTGCGTTCCTAGTCTTGTGAATATTCTACTAACATGCTGTTTGGAAGGAAAGAAAATATGCAATTCTATGTAATTTTTGTTCTATTTTAAAGTACTTTTGTACATCAAACAGATGGTTGCCAAATAAATGACACTAATTCCATGACTAAGCCAAAAGTTCTTTTTAATGTTTATTCAAGTTTTACCTATAGAATGGAAACTAAAAATTTCTCTCAGGGCTTGAGCTTTCATCTCTGTTATCTGGTAGCTGAGGCCAGTTATCATGCTAGAAGGATAACTATTTTAAAAATTAGTCCCCCCCCAAAAAACAACTGATTAATCCTGTAAAATATATATCTAAGATGTTTAAATTATAATTTTAGATTTTGGTATATTTGCTGTCTAATGTATAAGCAGACATTATGTATATATATATATGTAAAATGTCTGCTTATACTTTAAAATGAAAAATTAGGTTTAATGTCGCTTGATCAAAATGAATTTTAGTTTCTTCCCATTTCTAAAAATATTACTAAATTGGCTAGGGAAGCTACATATAATTTAATATAAATTTGTCAAAAGGATTTTACTTAATGAATAAATTAATTCATATTTTTAAAAAAATACTCAACTAAATGATCATTATCTATGTATTTGTTTTCCTGTAAACCATATTCTATTGATAAGAAATGCTTCTTTCAATTATATTTATAAACCGCACTTTGCTTCTAATGTTATGAAAAAGAACAATAAAAATGGTTCAGTTATTATGTTTTTATAAACAAAGCAGTGATTGTTTACTTAAACATGCTTTATAGTACTTACCAAGATTTAATTTTGTCTTTTTGGAATATTTGCATTTTCTATTTTTCTTGAGCATTCTTTTCTGTATTACAGCAAGTGGTATATACTTGCCATTGTGATATAGTTGATATTTATACCATTTGGGTATTGTGAATTTTACAAATGCACAAATATACTGACTGCAGTGTCAGTTTTTTTTATGGTCTACCTGGTGGCTTCCAGACCAGAACCTGGGTCAGCCATTTTTGAAACACAAGATTTGTAGAAATTATGTTTTTAATTGATGAGCCACTTCACCCATATACATATGTTTCAATAATACATACAATTCAGTCTTGCTGCTAGCATTTTGTGAAATGCAACAGTAATACATATGATTTGAAGGTGAACTCTGCAAGAATGAGCATAACATGTACTTTTCATTAACCTTTCAACAATTTAAATTGGTATTTGAAAAAACAGCAGTCACATTTGAACATTATGAAGCAATTTACAAAAAAGTACAATATTCATTTATGATATTGCTTATGGGACAGAAAGAATTATACTGGTGTCTGTTCATCTCTCTTAAATAAAGAGTAGTTAGCATTGAGTGTCAAGAGTTGTTCCTCTTATACATCAAAAACTTGGGCCATGCAACTTAACCTCAAACATTTTGCTATCTCTAATTTTGAAACCAATTATTTTATATTCTCCCTTTTCTTGACTTTGTTTTTTTTAATATCAGCTAATTTGGTGGATGAATATTTGTGAAAAAATCATGAATTTTCATTTTGATCAGAATTTTTTTCTCTCTCCAAAATCTCAAGTGTATTATTTAAATACACTGTTTGATATGAACAAGATACAAAACCTTCTCAGCTGCCTTATCTGTTATACTTTGTTCTTTTGTTCTCAGTGCTATATTTAAGCACTGTCACTTCCCATTTATTAATACATAAAACTCGATTACTATGTTCAGTTATTTACTAGTTAGCACCAATTTTTAATTTTTGATAAAAGCATTTTGGAAGCCTTATTTGGTTCCCTAATGATAAAGAGGCTCATTTTCTTCAGATTTTATTAGTTGAAAAAGATGTCCTCTGTTTCATTTTTTGATATTAATTTCTCCCTCTTGCTGCTTACTCATAATTTATAACATAGTGCAATTCTTTTAGTGCTTTTTAAAAAAATTTTATATAGAATTTGTTCTCAGCTTTAAAAATAATTTTTAAAAAATTAAATGAGTAGACTTTAAAAATGTTAAAAATATATAAAATTCTTTTCTTAAATGTCGAAAAATATAAAGCAGTCTTACGCAATGTCAATTTTTACTTTTAAATTATTTTACCCTAAAATTTGCTACCATAAAGGGAAAAAAAAATGAAAGTGAGCTAATAAATAGAATAATCTATATGCTTTAATAGTTTTATGAAAAAAGATATTAAAATAGAATCTGTTGCATTCAAATTGTAACAGATTGTTTTGGGTTAGTGTCTTCTGAGCCCAACTAAGTGTTGTCTAAGGAGTAAGAATATAGTTTAAATAATTATCTAATGGTTCTATAGTTTATCATAATTTTTATTCAAATGACTTTGTTTCAAACTATAATTGTTAAGTTCTTGTTAAGATAATGCATGGGTTATTCAGGTTTGTATGGTTTTAGATTTATTTGAAATACTTTTACTGCTTATGAAATAGAATGACATTATATAGAAAATTATGTGCCATCCTTTGATCAGAATTTATATTCACTTTTGTCACTCATTTTCTCTGGTTATTGTTGTTACATTTGTTACACAGAACGTTATCATGTAATCTAGCTCTAATTCCTTTTATAGTACTATTGTAATTTAATATGATTTTTCTTAATCATACCTCAATTATAATCTCCAATTTAAGATTCACTGAGTAAAACTTTAATAATTTCATTTTTCTGTTAAATAGACTGATAATAATTTACATAATTGTATATATTATATCTTTTCATAGAACATATTTTTATAAATCCAGTTCACATCTTGTCATACTGACATTTTTGAAAACTATTTTAAAAGTTTCAATTAAAGTTGTGTAAAAATGCTTGCATTCACATTATCAAAATGTTGCATTTTGGTGAATTCTTTCAATAATCTTATTAAATTGTAATTGTACACACATTTTTTGGTAAAGATAATATAAATATTTAAAAATATTTCTGAAGGAAGAAGAGAGGTTCTTGGTTTGCTTTTATTACATTGTTACAATTGTGCAGATTTTCAAATCAGTAAAATATTGAAGTATTTTGCCATTCTAACTTATAAAGCTATATGTAACTCTCCAAATTTACTCATTTTATTTTTAATTAGTTGATAAAGCTTTGTTCTTGACAATGCTATTTTGTTAATTTTTTTTATCAGTTATATAATTCCATTTGATGGTTTAAACTTTCTAACTTAAATATAACTATTAATGTTCAGATTTAATTGAATAATAAGTAAGACATTTTCAAGTATGAATGGTTGGACAGATTATAAATGTTGTGGACATTAAGACTTGTATGTTTTAGTGATATTATGTTTCTCTTAGTCTGTAAGTGAAGTCTTTTCATGCAATTTTTTTATTGCTAAAAATAAGCTTGTAAGGCATATAAATTGTTTTTGAAAGATCTAATAGTATGAGAAGCCACAAGTAATTGTTAAGCACATAAGTAAATCTTTTTTTTTTTTTAAAGTAATTGTCGTTTAATTACAGAATTTTGTATTTTGAAGAAATTTTCTATTTAGTCTTTTCATATATAAGATATTTTCACTACAATGTCGGCATAAGATCCTTGATATCAGTATTTAAACCTGAAAACTTTTTCCTCAAAGAATTTTACTTTGAAACATTTTGAAATTTATTTTTTCACAGTATACAAATATTTCATTAAAATAATCTATAATCATAAAAATGATTTAGGCTTAATAAGTCTTTATTTAATAAGTGGACTTTTTATTTCTTTTATTCTTGAAGTGATACTTTGATCACTGCCCGTGATTTATATCAAATCAAGCTTCCAACAGTTTAGAATATATTAGTGTGGCTCTATTTGGAACTCTACTAGAACTGCTGGTCTTGTATGTCTCCTGGTTTTATTAAGAGAATGTGTTGATCAGCCGATAGTAGGTTCCACACATCACACACAGACACATTCCAACACCTCTTTTTCTCTACGTAGGTCAAGGAAACTACCAACTCACCAGTGAGGCCTCCAAGATAAAGCACCAAGATGAGAAGATTGCTAAACATATCTCACAAAGGAACCTGTTCAAAACTATACAAACTGTTTTAAACTGTCAGCTTGATTTGAGAAAAGAGAACAGACAGTAGTTGAAGCATCATTTTAAAAATAAATTTAAAACATTTTATTAATTCAACCGAAAAAAAAAAGAAGTTAATTCTTTCTACTCTACCAGCAATCTGATGTATTGTTACTCCAACACCGTTGATCTAATGTATTGTTATTACAATACGACTGACCTGACGTATTGTTACTACAATACAAGTGACCTGACGTATTGTTTCCACAATACGAACGACCTGACGTATTGTTTCTACAATACAAATGACTTGATGTATTGTTACTACCGCACCACTGACCTGTTATATTGTTACTACAATAGCACCGACCTGTTGTATTGTTACTCCAGTGGCCCTGACCTGTTGTACTGTTACTACAGCACCACAGACCTGTTGAATTGTTACTACAGCACCACAGACCTACTCTATTGTTACTACAGCACCACAGACCTACTCTATTGTTACTACAGCACCACAGACTTGTTGCATTGTTACTACAGCACCCCTGAATTTTTATATGGTCACCACCACACCAATGACCTATTGTATGGCTATTACAGCACAACTGACATGATGTATTGTTGTTACAATACCACCGACTCAAAGTACTATTACTACAATGCAACCAACTTGATGTATTGTTACCATAAAACCAGCTGATGAAAGCTACAAAATCTTGAACCTCAGTATTAAAAACAGAACAAATTGGGGTTGCAACATTTCAGCAACTACCTGCAACAAACCCCATCTGACTTCAATGAACCAAGTTGAAATATTTACAAATAAAAAAGAACACAGTGCTGAAGAGCAGAAGCTATGCAAATAATGACTATAATAATGATGATATTCTATAATTTATTGACTATTTGTTGAATTTAAATTATTCTGACCTTGTGATATACTAGCTATCAATACATATGTACATTACTACATCTATTGATAGTTAAGGCCATCAATGGTCTGCAACCAGTTTGCATTCTCTCTGCAATTGACTTTTGAGAAGATTTGCTAAATAATTTGTTCTTTTGGCAAAGATTTAGTGAATTTTGCTATTTTGGATATTAGTATATGTTTCTTTTATTTCTGATTGATTGTCAGGAATATGGATAGCAAATAACTATGCCCTACATACTGCCAATGATTAATATAATTTATACAATCATTAAATGAATTTAAAAGCTACTCTGTGTTTTTTCTCTTTGAAACAAGCCAAAGATCCTATCAATGTGGTAACTCTACTATTCTACAAACGTGAAACAAATATTTTTGAATGTTCTTTTTACTATAAAATTTTTTTTATTAAGTCTCATCTTTTGAGTATATATGAGTGATGGATTTATTCTTCATGCTTTTGTTTCTGGTGATTAAAAAGTAAATGGAGATAACTTTCTGGAATACAGTTGTATTTAAATATCATAAACATTATTGCTACACACTTTCATAATGATGTAAATAGAAAATTACATTTTGAAAAGTAAATCTGTAACCTTAAGTCATTCGGATGATATCTCAAATCTTTATAGGTAAAGATGAGGGTTTTATATTTGACATAACATTATACAGATCGTTTAAAAAGCATTATAACTTGTGGGTGTATTACAGAATTATTGGTTCATCTTATAAACTATAATTATATCTTTTGAAAATATTTGTTTTTATTGTCTTGTAATCTAAAAACATACTCTTAAATTGAATAACATTTTTCAAATTCTTATAGGTATATATAATTACAGATATTACTTAAAAAAATTATTTAAAATTAATTGTAGATCACAAAACAAGTGAAATCAAAAGAAAGGAGAGAATTTCAGTGTCATTGCTCCTTGTTTATGAATAAACTTGTCATTATGAGTGCTACAAGAATTCTGATATACTGTATCTTTTGGTCACTATCAAACATTTGATTTTATACCTTCTGGTTACAGGTCTGTTTTAAAATGACCAAGAAAGTCCTATAAATTTTATAAACATTTTTCCTTTCTATATTTTTGACTTCTCTAAGAACAATATTAATAAACAATTAGTAATAGATATTGAGTCAGGTCTGCAAATTTATTAAAAGAATTTTTCTGAATGACTGATTCTTCACGGATTGAATGGTTTCTGATCGTTTTTAACTCTTCTCTTTGTATAATTACTAGTTAAACTACTGTGAATTATCATTGCTAAATCTTCTCTCTTTCTAATGTAGTCACCAGCATTGTCTCAATGAATATTGCTCTCCCATTTTGCTTGCTTTTTTTCAATACATTTTGGTGCTCTTGGAATTGAAAATATTTCTCTGAATACATTAAATGAGTGAAGTGGCTCCTCTGATAAAATTGTTTATCTTTTATTACTCACAAAATGATTGGTTTCAAAATTAAGTGTTTTTCTACAACTTTTCACACTTGTCTGTAGTGGCTGGTACTTTTGGAATAATTTTCTAAAATCTGCAATAAACAGCAGATATTTAAAATTCAATCTCTAATTAAATATCTTTTCTAATAAAGTAAATATTTCTGTAGTACATTTTTCTAATATTTTGTTCAGTATTTTCAAACTTTTTCACAAAAGCCCATATAAAATATTTGTAAGAGAAAACATTTTATATGTATGGACATAGAAACCTACTTCATGTTATAAACATTCTATACTGTATTAAAAACTTATTTGTTATATTATTTTAAAGAGTACAGATTAATTTCTTCATGAAGGAATTATCTTGTTAGATTATTCTGGACCAGAGTAATATTATTTGTGATGAATGGAAAAGACAATGTGGACACTCAAAATAATTTTCAAAAAATTATTTATTACCTAACATGTTTCAGCCAAAAAATCTGGCCATTATCAAAGGTATCTGGAGAAACGGTGCATCCTTTTGCGTCGACACCCTGTTTTGAATCAGCGGGTAGGTCTTATCGGAAATTGTAGGTGGAAGGGGGAGAAGTGGTCTGCGGTCAAAACTTCTGGTGTGATGGGGGGGCATGTTCGATGATGTGCTCTCCTTTCCCCTACCATTCCCGATAAAGCCTACCCGCTCATTCAAAACAGGGTGTTGACTCAAAAGGACTGCTGCGTTTCTCCAGATATTTTTTCTGAAACATGTTAAGTAATAAATCATTTTTTGCAAATTATTTTAAGTCTCTACATTGTCTTTTCCATTCATCATAAGGTCGGATAGCATATATCCTATTGTACACCAATATTATTTATGTTTTAATTGGTGAAAGATCATTTGCAATGATATCATTATTGTTCAGTATGTTGATTTTTTTAAAGCTTTTAGACGTGCCTTTACCACATGATAATTATAAGAAATCTGTTAATTGTCATATTTTAATTAATTTTTACTAATTTACTGAGTCATTAAGGTAAATTAGGAAAATATTATTTTCTGTTATAAAATTTGTAGTATTTAAAAAATTTAATATAAATTGGTTCAGTTTTACTCTACCATTCAGAAACAGATTACCATGCTAATGTGTGAATTATTTTATTTTTTTAATATATATA
>VCCN01005929.1:1008550-1027852 GCA_006491835.1 Architeuthis dux | reverse complement strand
ACACACACACCCTATTTTGAAGGGTGATTTTCAAAAACAAATTTGCTAAAAAGCTTTCCTGGTCACCTTTGTACACACAAAATTTCATGGGGTTATGTTGTGTGGATTTTGTGAATTTTAGAGTTTTCTTTTTAACAATCTTAGAAAAACATTGCTTAATAGAAAATCAACACACTGTCAATCTTCCTCTCTCTCTCTCTCTGCCCCTCTCTATGAATGATAACAAAGTACACATTAGCGTTCTTAGAGAGGGGAGGAGAATAAGAGAGAGTACAATGTACCCACTCGCTATGCAAATAAGCTATTTTTTTAGCACTAGCGAAGAGTCAATGTATTCAGCTGAAAAAGCTGGCACAAAAAATGTGTCCAATCCCGGGGTAACATTGGTAAACACAGAACATTTTGTGGGGTTATGTTATGTGGTTTTTGTGGTAGGCTCTTGCATACAGATGGGCAGACGGATAGACTTTTGTTGAATTATAATAAGATAATCCAGTTTGTGGTCTCCATCATGTCCTGTAACCTTTTGCTGACACACTGAGTCTTGCTAAGGGGTTTTTCAATGCCTTGCCATTTCCAGTTTTTTCTTTGTTGCAACTAGAAGCTCATTTCAGAGACAGTTTTTGTGTGAGAATTTAGTTCCATGATTTTCCTCTTAGTTAACCAGATTGCTCTGTGTGATTTTGCAGATAAGTTGTTTGGAGATTATGTCCCTTTGCTGTTTTTGAAGTTATTTATATTTTTATTTTTTACTGAATCTCATAGAGTATTAGACTCTTTACTGGATGGGCTGAGCTACTGAAAAAGGGATTGTTTTGTTTTTTTTTAGGTTAAAAATATTAACAAACTGAAATATTTGTAAGTTTCATCATTGTGTAATTTGTTCTAAAAAAAAAAGGAGCTAATGGTTTTATTTTTTTTTACTAATGAATAAATTCTAGTTCTTTTAGCTTTTAAAATCTGTCTATATTTTTTTTTCAGATATACTGAAGTATGAGTATATCTGAAAAAATATTTTTGGTGAAGCATTCATAGAAGCTTGCTTAATCATTTTGTTCTCAAACTACTGTATATAATCGACTAATGGTTTACAAGAGTATTTGGAGGACTATCGCTCACTGCAAAAAGTTTTAAATGTCTGTCTTATATACCAGTATACATGGTTTTTTTTTTTTTAAGAATTACAATTTTAAATATCAGCCAGTTTTATTGAATCCAGTGATAGTCTTAAGTTGTATATTTATTTTTATCTTATAGATTGATTCTCTGAAAAGTACAAAAGAATATTCAAATTCTGTTGATATGTACCCCCCCCCCCTGCATAAAAAGTTATGTCTCTTAAACTCCATCTAAATTAATTAATCTTGTGTAGTCCTGAGCAGATAGGTAAATCATTATTTTAAAAAATTATTGAATTATTTTATTTGATATTTACTTTAAGTTTTTTGTGGAATTTGATGGGCAATTCATAGGATGTTCTTTAGGTTGAAAATATTTTTATAAATTTTACTATTATGTGATTTATTATCAAATCAAAAATTAGCTGTTTAGAAAATGGCTAGATTTTTTTTATTTATTAAGTAACTAAAAATGTTGTTGATGCTCTTGTCTAAGAGAAATTTTCATTTAAGTGAGATTTCCTACAGCACTCACCTAGTAGTTGGCAAACTGTTGAGATGCTGTTGTCCATGTTATGATCTACATGATACAAATATATTCTGGAGCAGAAACTATATTAAATCATGACTTTGGCAAGTCATTCGATATTTGGTAGTTAATAGTTGCATTTATGTTATATATAAACATCTTGTCGATGAGATCCATTAATGATGACAGAAACTCCAAAAAAAAGATTCTTTGTAGAATAATATTTGATTTGATTAATAAACAAGATTTTGTTAATATTTCAGATCACATTGTCCTCATAACATTACGAATAAAAGTGACTTTCTATGCCAATTTACAGGAGTACATGCATGCAATGTAAAAGTGGATTGAATCAAATGGAATAAAGATTTCAAAAAGGTCTAAGGGGATAGAATTATAAAGCATAGATTAAGTAATGAAAGATGAATGCAAAAGTATTGTCTGGTCAACCAACCCAACCACAGATCCAGGAATTTAGTAGATCTTCAGGATTTTGTGATTGATAGTCTGCCACTCAGTACTGTGTGAGGGGACCTCGGGAAATTTCAGCCGACACTAGGATTTATTACATGACTTGCTGTTGGAGAGAGTTGAAAGAAAAAAAGGAAGGGAGGGAAATGAAACAGAAAATGAATAGGATGTGTAGTACATGCAAATATGATTGTATTTATTAAATAGTCTTTTAACCCTTTAGTGCACAGAATTATTTCTGAAAAATCATGATTTTGGTATCATCAGCTTTTTTTATTATTTTTAGTGCTTTACTGTTGTTTAAAACCCTATATAACCACATTTTTTTATAAATGGGATACCTCAAAGAATCTCTTAACACCTTTCTTGAATAATGGTATGGTAATCTATGGAAAATATGAGTTTGTACTCATAAAATTTCAATTTTTTGGGAAGTCATTATTGAAAAGAAATTGCAACTTTATCTTACAACATAAAATGTCCTAAATGATCAAAAAATGTAATAATCATGAATATATAGAAGTAAAATAGAGATGTCACCTAATTGTCTTGATTTGCAGCTCTCTGATCACCAATAGCTATGGTGTAGTGATATGCAGACTGGCATTCTTCAGGTCAGAGTCAGACATTACATATTCGGCAACCATGGTGCGTTTACTTCTGTGTATCTGGGACTCCATGTTCGCAGCAATAATCACACCTGCCTTTTGGAAGGAGCCCAAGTTGGACCATATGTACATTTTTATGTCCTGGTTCCTCCAAAAGGAGAACCTTTTATAAAGTGCATTGGGTTTTGGACCCAGACATTTCCTGCTGCAGTTGGTACCTAGCAGTTCTTTTATGAGTGCATATATGAACTGCAGTTGAGTCCATAGGTTTTTCCAGCATTTGGATGCTTTCCTAAATTGTCTTTATTAAAGTATGTAGGAATTTACACAGATCGTGTCTAAGGCAAAGTTAAGAATGGATGAAGCCACCATCTCTTGCACTTTCGATTTTGCATGGTTGTTCCACAAATATAAATGTCAGCATTCCTTAGTTGTTTGGCTAATGGCACACCAGTAAAAGAAAAAAGAATCAAGATATCCAACATGGCCTTTTCCTGTGAGTTTATAAGTAGTCATGTACACCTTGGCCTACATCACAGATATCACCTTCCTTGCCAGCATATATTTTGAATTTCCACTGATGCTGTCTCCAAGACACCAGAAATTAGCCCCACGTTTCATTGACTTCATTGCCATATATTGCATAACTGGATTATGTCCTTTCTCCTTCACCATTGCCATATATTGCATAACTGGGCTCTGTCCTTTCTCCTTCACCATTGTCATATATTGCATAACTGGATTATGTCCTTTCTCCTTCACCATTGTCATATATTGCATAGCTGGGCTCTGTCCTTTCTCCTTCACCATTGCCATATATTGCATAACTAGATTATGTCCTTTCTCCTTCACCATTGTCATATATTGCATAACTGGGCTATGTCCTTTCTCCTTCACCATTGTCATATATTGCATAACTGGGTTATGTCCTTTCTCCTTCACCATTGCCATATATTGCATAACTGGATCATGTCCTTTCTCCTTCACCATTGTAATAATAATAAAGAATGATTTATAAAATAAATTATGTTAATGTATTTACAAAATAATTCAGAGATCTTATCAAGTGAATAGAAACTTCATTTATTCATTTTTATGCTAATATAGGTGTAGTTAGAACTACACCTATATTAGTATAAAAATGAATTATTTTTTCTTTTCTACATGTTCAAAGATTTTGTCAATGAATTTGTAAAATACTGAGTTTCTATTCATTTGATATGATCTCTGAATTATTTTGTAAACACATCAACATAATTTATTTTATAAATCAGTCTTTATTATTAATATTATTATTGGATGAAGTATTGTAACATAACCAGCTTACCTATCTATATAAATTTCTGTGGTTGTAGTTTATGTTTAGAAATCAGTTTTAATTATTTTAAATTTCTCTAAAAAAATTCTTGTTATACTCTCTGAACTGGTTGATGATGTTTGCAGAGACAGAAATGACTGGGCACCATAAATCGGTGGGCGGCCTTTCTGCATCTTGCATAGACATGAGCATTGTAATTCATTTATGGCCTGCCATACAACTAAAAGGGGGATTTAAAAATCTGATTGGGTAAAATGCTATACAAAATATCATTCTCATTTGTAATTAGTTCCCTTGTATGTGTATTCATTCTTGATAGTCTTTAAACATTTACTATTCAGCTGAAATAATAATAATCATGGCTATGCAAAGGATACTTGAAATGAGAAACAGAATCTCTCATAATGGCAGGACAAACTATGTCACAGCGAAGATCGACAAACAGCAAATGCTGCCTATGTGGAGAACAGGATGAGACTGTGAACCACATAATCAGTGAATGCAGTAAACTAGCACAGAACAAGTACAAAAACAGGCATGACAGGGTAGCAACTGTTATACACTGGGAACTGTGCAAACTTGCTAATATATTAATGTTCCGGATGTCAAAGGGTAATTCCAAATTGGGGCTGCCAATAAGATCAGGCTTGCAAAAAAAACTGACTCAAAAGAAAAAAACCCAGATTATAAATATATCAAGCTTAAATAGAAATATAACTGTATTTTACTTACATTTTATGTAGATCACAATAATTACTCTTCCTCTTGAAAGAGTAAATATTTCGTTATTAATGACACAAAGATTTTGATAAATTAACTTTTATACAAGTTTGTCGGTTTTTTCCATCAGTTGCTAATTTTCCGCCAACATTCATTGCATGGTTATAACTAATAATACAACAGTACACCTATCATACTAGATTCAAAGACATTTAAATTGATGACTAATATATCAACAGCTTTTTTGAAGATAGTTAAAGTTTTAAAAAGTTATTTTAAACACATTTATATAAATATATTAGTTATTTTCAAGAATTTGAGGGAAAAACCCAGCATTGGCAGCCCTGTCTCAAATTTTTGTTGTATGAAATAAAGTTATTTTCTTTAAAAAAATATCAGATATTGTAAAAAAACCATATTGTTCTGTATACAGAATTCAAAAGTGTAAGAGTGTGGATCAATAAGTCCATAGTCTGACACAGTTATTAGCTGAATTTTGATCTGAAATTTTCACTGTATAATGTTCGATCTATGTATTTAATGGAGAAGTGTTGGTTAACAAAGAAGGCGATTATGTTGAAAAATAAATATTCGTTATATAAAATGAATGTTTTTTTTTTTTTCATTAGGCTCTGGATTTATATGTATTGTAAATAATCAGATTTTTAAAAAAAAAGTATGAATCAAAATTATTGTATCTTTCAGTTCTAGTAGCCAGTTCATTCCACAGACATTGAACTTTTTTTTAAAGTTCAGGTCAACCTAGCAAGGAAAGAAAGCTTATCATAATATCAATCATGACTTTGGTTCAGAAAAATTAACGTGGTGAAATTAAACCAGTAATTTATCTTAGAATTTAAAAATGCATATGGTGGTTTCACAAAAATTGAAGTTTTATTCTCTTAGATCAATTTTTATTTCAAATTTTCCCTATTCTAACTTCTTTAAAATGATGTAACTTTTACATAGGAAGAGATAAGTTTAATACGTGTAAAAAAAATTGTTTTTAATATGAGGTTAATTTCTTTTTTTTTTCCACTTTTATGTTCATATTTAAATTTTACTCCAACTGTTTTGGTTTTAGTATTGTATTTAGCATTATTATTTTGTATTGTAAACCATTTTTATTAATTTTTGACTATTTACCTTTTATCTTAATTTTTAGTTGTTTTTAAAAAAAAAAAAAAATCACAATTTAACTCGGGCCGGTTTGTTTTGGTTTCTGTTGCGCGTACTAGTAGTAAAACAATTATTCTATTATTTATTTTTGGTAAAAGTGGAGTAAAGCAGTGTCTTTACCAAAATTGCTTTAAGTCAATGACCACTGAGTTCTGAAGAAACAAAAAAAATGTAAATGAAGCATTTATTATACATTAATAATTTTTGACTACGGTATACAGAATGAATTACACTTATAGAAATTTAAAACTTTACCTGGAAATTCTAAGAAAATATTTTTTTCTGGAGTCATTTTTTTGTGCTTTCATCATACCTGAGGTAGTGGTGTAATTAAAATTTTAATTTAGCAGGTTGTAACTGGTTATGATAAAAGGTGCTGTCAAAATTGCAATAAGAAAACGGAAAAGGTTGTGACTGGACTCGTAATGTGAATAATAAAAAGGCTTTATATACTGGATAGTAAATACTTTATATACTGGATAGTAAATACAAAATTATTAGTAAAGTTCTTTGAAACTTGTAAGTGAAATGCTAGTGATTGAATATGAATCTTTTTTCAAGTGAATATTTAATGAATATGATGATGTCGAGGGGGAAAAAATGTTGAAAATATGTGGCATTAATTGTTAAATTGAATGCTTATTGCTTATTTTTGCAGTTCAATATGGTATGAAATTGCCCACAAGAAATCAATAATATTCCTGTTTGCATGTCAAGACAAACTGTGCTAGCCTGAGTTAGATTGTGAAAAAAAACAACTAAAAATTAAGTTGATTTACAATACTTCATGCAATAAAAAATAAATACTAACATAATCACTTTACTAAAACCTAAACATTAACACTGCCATGACAGCCTGAGTTAAATTGTAATAAAAAAAAACAACTAAAAATTAAGATGAAGGTAACTAAATATTAGTAAAAAATTAGTAAAAATGGTTTAAATTATTTTATCTAATAAAAATAAATAATCGCTTTACTAATACTTCTAGTACATAAACCAAACCAAACCACAACAGACAGACGGTATAGATTCGCTCAATTGTCTCATGCTCATTTGTACCCATTTGTCCACCCACCACTCCAATAACTCATTTTCTTTTTAGTATCTTAGATAATTGATTTTTATTTTTTTTAATGAGAAAACCTCTTATTTTCCTTGTAAAATATATAAGCTATTCACTTTTCTTGCCTTGGTATGGTGCATAAAAGTAAACTTTAACTGTATGGTCATTGTCAGTCTTTATATTAAATCTGTACTTCTTATCAAGGTTGTACAGGTTTTGAAAAGCCATTTCATAAGTATTTTATGATGTGTGAGTGCTGTTTTGAGAGAAATACATTTTTGCTGCATACCATGGCTTATAGCTTTAAATACCTGTGTATGAATTTTTGTGGTAACTGTTGATTATTTTCTAATCATAGCTATCTACTAGTGGGGTAGCTGACTGAATATTTCTATTTTATCTTCATCTCTGATCACTTATCACACTTTGCTTGACCTATGCTTTGTAATTGTATCTACGATAACTTTGTTTTAACCTTTTATATCATTTTCTATTTATTTTTAAAAAAATACCATTTTGTTACATTTTTGGGGGGAAAATTTTCTAGAGACAAACAAATAAATTCAGCCAAATATCTTTAATTCCCTAAAGGTTATTGATCACTCTCCGAGTGGTGCCATACAGCCTAATATTACTCTGTGGCCTCTATCATTTCTATATACAATACAGTATTTTTATATACATATGCTTTCAATTGACTGATCCCCTCCCTCTTCCTCTTTGTGGAGCTGGGATAATGGGCTCCTCTGTCTGCTGGGAAGAACAATTTCAGTGATTTTTGCAATGATACTTCAAGAGCCTCATTTTGCCTGCTATTGTTTACAATTTGAATCACGTTGCTTCTGACTCTCGATCACTTTCTCCTTGTAATTCCTGGTCCAGATCAAACTCTCCCCTGTTTGAAAGACTGCCAGTTTCACTATCGATGTTACTACCATCATTTATTAGAATTTCCATTACTTGTTCTGATATAAATCGTGTATCTGTTCACTTACTCGGGGACACTGTTTAAAATGTAGTGTAACTTACTGATAAAAGGCAACCAATCAAGGGGAAGGATTTTTTTTGTCAGAATCTGATTGGCTATGGTGCAACAAGTATTGTATGACAAATTCTTTTGTTTTGAATGCATTTTTTTTTTATTGTCATAGCAACCTGGCGGAATGATTTTTTAAAGGGTCCGACACCAAAGTGTTAATAACAAGATACTGTAAGGTATTTTTTTAATTTGATTTTTTAAATTTTTTATTTTTTGCTAGGAATGGTTAACATGGCAGCGGTGTGCCTGTTATCTTCTCTACAGAGGAGTAACAAGAATTAAGTGTGCACAAGAATTGCAGCCCATTATCTATTATCTCACAAGGAAAGGCTACATCAATATTGGTCTTTTGCGAGATCCCCCTTCTGACTTACTGCTTCCAAACATTCACCATGAACATGTAAGTAACATCATTTAACACTCAAAAATCTTTATTTCGTTCCTTGCATTTTTTGCTTTCTCAACTTTTTCACACAACTTATCATTCCAAAATGCTGTGTGGGACAATTAACAGACAAATGTTTTATATTGTTAGTTTGATAGACTTGATTTTAATGTAATCGTTCTATGGCTAATTTGATATTAATGAGATGTTTCTTTGACATGGTACTTCCTGACAGATAATCACTAATAATATTTAATGTGTTTTCTAAAAATGATTGTTATTCATCTTTATTGGAATAGGTTATTATATATACAGGGTGTCCTCTATATAAGTCCCCTTTTTTCCAGTTTGTAAGGGCAATAATGTAAGTAGAAACTGTCTCAGAGTTATTTCCCTTGCATGAATTCTGCTCCATTTGATAAACAATCATTTTGCAATATAAATCAAGTTAAATACAAAGTTACTTCCCTTACAACTGGAAAACTGCTACAAAAAGGAACTTATATATATGACACCATGTATATTGGAATTAATACAAACTTATGCAACTCACACAATGAAGATCTAACAATACTCTAACAAGTCTTTTGTGTTTCTAGGATAACCAATTTCTGGAGAGAGCTTGCTCGTCTTTGGCACTTAGTCAATGACTGTTTCCCCCAACTGTTTTTTTTGTTTTTTTTTGTCAACTTTCGCATTGATGCTTTTCTATATGGTATTTTATCTGATAGTGATATTACTAATATTTTATTGATATTTTCATATCCTTAGCTCGACCATCTAGTAATAATTTTTGAAGCTTGGTGCCATAGTGCTGCTGAGAAATGGTCACTGGCAAAATGCTAAAGATGAGTTAATTAGTCCTCATCTCCAGATGATGATTAGCCAATCATTTCTGTTGTTTTTCCAGAACAGTGTTATCACAATTTTCATCATAAAAAGCTTTTTCAATATACAGGAAGCCCACGATTAACGCAGTTTCGATTAATGTGCTGACAATTTCTTATCCAAGAAATCAAATAATGTGACCAAAAGTTCAATTAGTGCAGTAATTAAAGGCTAACTCCAAAGGATTTAGTTTGTGGTGAATAAATCTTTCTATTTTACTCCTTTTTCATCCAAAACGTTTTTGCAGTAGGGACCTCCAGTGCATGTGTGTGCACTTTTGACAACAATGACAGGCGAATCACACCAAGATTTCTACAAAAAAATCTACTACTACCCCTAGCAAAAATTATGGAATCATCACACTTAGAGGATGTTCACCCTGCTTTTTTTTTTGCTTTTTTTTTCTTGTTTATTTGCTGTGAAGTAAAAAAAAAAAAAAAAAAAAAAAAAAAAAAAAAGTCGACACAAAACAATTTTTGTTTAATATTTTGGCTTCATGGAATATTTTGGCTTCATGGAATATATCTCCAAACAAATTAGATTAAAATATTTTTTTTTCCAGATGAAGTAGAGCATAAGATTATGGAATCGCTCAATGCTGAGGAAAAAATTATGGAATTATCAACAAAAAAATAACGCTTAGTACTTTGTTGCTTCTCCTCAGGCTTTTATTAAGGCCTGTATTCTTTGAGGCATGGACTTCACTAATGAAAAACAATATTCTCCATCAAGCTGGTTCCAACTTTCTCTAATAAGCGGTTGACAGATCAGCTTTGTAGGATGGAGCCTTGTCATGGATTATTTTGAAAAAAAATTTCCACTATAAATTTTCAATTGGATTAAGATCTGGACTGTTTGCTGTTGATATGCCTTTCCTGAAGAAAAGCTTTAACACTCTTCGCTCTGTGGCAAGATGCTTTATTATCAGGAAAAATGACTTTATCCTCACCAAACCAATTTTGTATACATGGAATGAGAAAAATGTCAAATTTCAATGTGCACTTTTGAGGTAATGATTGCCATCTCCGCTGGTCCTTTATCTGACATGCAACCCCATATCATAAAGGAATCGGGGAAATTTGCTTGTTTTCTTTATATGTTTTATTGGAATGGCACCAGACAATTCATGCTGATTCATGATTCATCACTGAATATCACTTTCATCTAATCATCCACACTCCATGATTGCTTCTCTTTAGCCCATTTTAACCTTGTTTTCTTCCATTTAGGTGTTAGTGTTGGTTTTGCTTTGGCTTTTAATTCAGCGATCTCTGAATCCTGTTTCTGTCCATTTGTTTTTGTTGTGCATTTTCTATTTTCAAGGCATATTGCTTTGAGTTTTCTATCCTTATGCCTTGACATCTTCTGGGGTCTACTTAATAAACCTCCCATTTTGTTTATATTTGCATCAAATCTTAGATACAGTTGACATATAAAAATAATCCTTTTCATTATTTCAATTGAGAGCTCTCTTGTTGAAGCCATGTTTCCTTTCATTTAGCCCAGTCCAACAATAAGTCAAGGTCTGCAAGAACTCTTTTTTAACTGTGGACTAATTTGCATATTTAGATGTGTGTGGTATTTTAGAAGTTGATACCATAATTTCCCCCTCAGCATTGATTGATTCCATAATTCTTCCCTCTACTTTATCTGGAAAGAAAATATGCCAATAATTTATTCTAATTTTTTTAGGTATATTTCTTGAAGCCAGAATGTTAAGCTATTAAACAAAAAATGTTTGTGTCATATCTGATTTGTTTATTTGCTTTGAAGTCAAAATTCTGCCTGAACATCCTCTGAGTGGGCTGATTCCATAATTTTTGCCAGGGGTTTTCAATAAAATTTTCAGTACTTAATTCATTTTTGAATTTATTCTCTATTATCTTTTGCTATCACATCTTAAAAATTGTTTTAATTTTTTTTTAATTAAATGTTCAGGATTAATTACAATATTTCCCATGTTCTATTAACATGGTTTTGATTCATGCAGAACTTTTTGAGAATGCATTAACTGCGCTAATCACGGGTTTCCTGTATATATTGTGAATGATTTTTTTTCATTATCGTCAAATTTCAAAGAGTAATCTCTTCAACATATTCAACTTTTTTCTTGTTTTCATCTTATAGCTAGAATGCATGTGTGGCTGAATAAACACTTTATAAAGATTGGAACCTAAACAAATTTTGCACTAAACTCACTATCCTGAATTTTGCATAACAGAAAAATTAAAAATAAAAACAGTTGAAATAGTGAGTTGAAAAGCTAATGTTCTTAACAGTAAGTTGTAATCTTAATTAATTGATTATTTTGTTTTCTTCTTGTATTGTAACTAGATTCTATTATATTTTAAACATTCAATTATTGTATTGCAGGACTCAGTATTAATAATTGGAGCTGGCATTGCTGGATTGGCTGCAGCTAGGCAACTGACTAACTTTGGTGTAAAGGTTTGTGTCTTTTGCTTTTTATCTGATTCTTGGAGAATTTAGCTCTTAATAATCAAGGACCTTTTCTTTTTTTTTAAAAATTGTGGACTGGCTATTGGAGACAACCTACTTTAAAAAAACGTTTGTCTACAGAATTCCTCCAATTTAAAAAAAAAAAAAAAAAAATGTTTTTAATTCAAAAAATGTTTTTTTTTAACTACTGCTATTTTTTCCTGTTGTCATTATTGTAATTGTAGTTTGTTAGAAAACTGCAGAACTATATTAAATCAAGTTCATGTCTAAAACATTAACAACTAGTGACTACAACCATCAAAACTATTGCAGAAGTATAAAAGTGGATTTGTTTATA
Organism: Architeuthis dux; assembly: GCA_006491835.1. Lineage (NCBI taxonomy): Eukaryota > Metazoa > Mollusca > Cephalopoda > Oegopsida > Architeuthidae > Architeuthis > Architeuthis dux. The sequence goes on along the minus strand of VCCN01005929.1, from coordinate 1,015,734 downwards.
ATAAAAAATTTGAATATCTCCTTTATTAATTATTTTGATAACAAAATATTTCTCAGCTAGAAGTTTATTTTATTGTTTTAGCATGATATTATATTAACAAGAATCCTTCCCTTTTTTTTATTCTACAGAGTTGTTTTGGGAAACTAAGGTTATACAAGATTGACTTCTGATCTTACACATTTATGCACCTTAAGTGAGTTACTATCTGAATGTTGCCTACCACTAAAAGTTGTTTTTTTAAAATAGATTTTCAACATTGCAGCTACAGATTAAAATTTAGTTTTACAGGAATAGTTTTTTTTCTATGAATATTGTTAGGGCTGAGATATTTTTCTAGTGGTTAAATATTTTAGACTCAATTTTTACAATTATCTTGAATTTTGGTGTCTGTGTTTTATTGTCTTCAATATAAATAATCTAAGAATGCTACAAAAATGAGAAAAATATACTTTTATGATAATATTCAAATATTTACCAATACATATAGTCAATAATCAATGGTTATTCATTTATTTAACTTGCAATTTGAAAGTAGTTAAAATGGTGGGCTTCTGCATTTTAATTTTACTAATCAATTATTAGTTTAAAAAACCCCAAAAATTACATAATTTTTAAGGTAAAATTTACTTGTACTAATTGTTGATCTTTTTGGTTTGTTATAGGTAACTGTACTTGAGGCACAGAACTGGCTAGGTGGTCGTGTTGGTGATGAGAATAGTAATGGCGGAATCAGTGAAGGCTATGGTGCTCAGATCATCAATGGCTGTGTTAATAATCCCATTTGTCTAATGTGTATGCAGGTGAGAAACTACAGAATCATTTTACTGATAACAGAAATTGTTTTCAAAAGCATCTGAAATATCCATCAAGCTTTTTATTGATACAAGTTCTTTAGCCAAGTATATTTGTTGTCTAGTGGCAGAAGTAGGATGAAGATCCTGAACTTGGAGAGAAAGGAAGACTCGAAATTTCTTTATAAAAATATTTTTATTTCATAAGAATACATGGTTGTGGTGTAGATTGGAGAGAGAGAGACAATGAAACTGTTCCCAAGAGGGGAACTTGGTCCTGTGCTTTCCGGCCTGTCTGCTTGTCTCTGCTTCTGAGCTCTGACTCTCTGCTTCTCTGTTCCGAGTCCCTGACCAGGTGGCCTGTGTCATCTTTTATGGGGTTTGAATACCCACGCTTGTTGTGTTATTTCCTGAGGTCACCAGGGTCATTTCCACTTTCGTCCAGGTGTTAGCCCAGAAATGACCTCCTGTGGCAGTATATCATAACATATTGAGATGTAGTGTTGATCAAGAACTTTCTTAATTCTCACTTGGCCTGCATCATGCCTGAGATGGTTCTTTATTATCCCCTGGCACCAGTGGTTAGTGCTTGACCACAGGTACAAATCTAGTATTTTGAATGCTGATTTTCAAGGCAGGTTGACAGGTCCCTCTAAGCTTAGTAAATATCAAGAACACTTACATCAAGTATTCTGTTCATGTGATATATAAATAGTATAACTAATTAAAGTGGCCAGACATGTTATATGTTATAGAAAGTTAATTTTCTTCTAAACCAAATATAGGAGGATTTTATTATTTCTAGTGGAACATTACACAATAAAAACAGATATTATCAGGTATTATTTATGACCAAACTCTACACCATTGAAACTATGTTGCCAAAATTATGAATATGTTGCCGTCCAAAGATGAGTATACCACTACGAAAAAAATATTTTTGGCAGCAGAATTTCAATGCTGTAAAGTTTGGTCATAAATAATACCTGATAATATCTGTTTTGATTGTGTAATGTTCCACTAGAAATAATAAAATCCTGCTATGTTTGGTTTAGAAGACAATTATCTTTCTATTAAAAAATGGTAGGGGTGTACTTATTTATGGGTGATACTGTAAAACAAAATTGAACTTGTGTATATATTTATATACCACTAATGATTTTATTACGTAATATAATTCCCATTAAATACATTGTGAAATATTTCCTATACTATTGTTTTTAGTAAGCTGACTAAATAAATAATTGTTCCTTGTTGGAAAAATTTAATCTGTAATTAATATTTAGAAACCTATTGATAAGGATATAAATGATTTGTATGGAATGATTTTATCTAGAATTTTTTTCTTATTGACAGGCAGATATTGAAATGAAAGTGATTAGGGATAAATATGAGTTGATCTTTGAAAATGGTGAGTTGGCACTGCCATCTTCTTGTCGGCGGCTCAACTTCCATTTCAATGCTCTTCTTGATGTTGTAGCAGAATGGCGCAAAGATAAAGTTTTATCTAAGGACACAGGATTATTAAGTAAGTTACTTTTATTAAATTAAAACAAGTATCTTCATATTTTACATTATATTTTTGCAATTAAATGTTTTTCTATCTGTTTTCTGTTATAGCCAAATTTAAAGAAGCTCATGCCCAGTTCCTTGAACAATCTCAGTTAGAATTCTCCCCAGTGAGTTATTTTGCTCTAAAGAGCATATTTTCTTTCATTTATTTTTATGATCATGAATTTTGATCATATGAGATTAATAATCAGGAAAATAGTGAAACCAGTTGGTTAATTACTTGCTAAATAATGCTAATATAAAACTACTTAAACCAGTAGTCATTTATAGATTAGTTTAATAGAGATACTTACTTGTTTAAAGCAGCTCTCTTTTGTCCATTTGATTAAAATCAAAGAATTGTACCTGTTTTTAACAGCAAAATGCATTCCCTATGATAAATTTGGATTTGAAAGTTTTGTATTTCAAAACAAATATGCCAGTTTAAGAATTATGAAAAGCTTTATCTAATTAGTGACAATTTTTTCTATGTTTTAACTAAAGCATTTTGACTCTTCTTTTCCTTACTAATAAAAAAGAATGTTGAATTTGTATTTAAATATTTGCATGCTGTTTCAAAATGAACTAGGTGTGAAGACGTTAAGTCAGGATATTATGGTCCAGAAAAATATCAACCAAAAGGCTGAATAAAATACTTTTGGCGCTTGAATGCCTCTGCCTTGTTCAAGTAACTCTTGAACAAAGTGAACACAACACCTCAATCTTCATGTGGCACGTCCGAATTTTCCAATAATTCTGAATATTAGATATTACTTTAATAACTAAGAGTTTACTTAGGAGTTGTAGTATCCTATAACCACATTCATTCATTAAAAATTATATAATTATATTTAATTTTTGCATTGTTTATATTTATTTATATTTGAAGACCACACTGGAAAAACGATCAAACTCACGTTTTTATTTTATTGCTTTTTGAGTAATTTGGATTTTAAACTTCAAAAACTGATAGTTCTTTTAGTGGATGGGTAAACTTAAAAGCTAAATAACTGTTGAGTCTGATCGTTTTTACAGTTGTATTGTAATTAACTGTACAGTTTAACTGTAGTCAAACCTAGTAAGGATAGTAACTCGGCAAAGAATGGAGTTTGATCATTTTTCCTGTGTGGTCTTCATTTGTCAAAGTGATTGTTTTCTTCTGAATTACCTACCTTAAATATCCTGTTCTCATCATAGCTATTGATTGTATCTTATCAGGATGAAGAAAAAATCTTGCAATATTATCTCGGTCATATGGAATTGGTAAGTGGATGTTCAGTTGAAGAACTATCTGCTATGCATTGGGACCAGCATGAGGCATTCCCACAACTTGGAAATTCCAGCATCTTGTTATCTCAGGGAGCTTCCCAGTTGCTTAATCTTCTTTCGGAAGATTTAGACATTCAGTATAATGTTGAGGTCAGTATATCGTCCTCTCTTATTTTTCTCTCTTCTTGTTCATTCTTGAAAATACAATTTTTATTCAAAGATCTATGTCCATGTTCCACAAAAAATTTGTATGAATACTTTGACTTTAAAGATATTATTGTTCGGACTGAGATCCTCATCTTGGTTGTCATTTCCACAACGTTTCGGCCGATGTACTCTCCGGCCTTCTTCGGGTGTCAAGTTTTGTCGGTAACTTACCGGAACTATTGAACTGAACCCTTTATTTGATCCACGGGGGTATACTGTCCTCATTCCACTATCCATGTCCTAGAAATGAGGATCTCAGTCCGAACAATAATATCAGTAATACTAACACCTCATCTCAGAAATACCGAACTCAGTTTGACTTTAAAGTTTGTATATCTTTTCTGAAAATTTGCTTACATTATTGATTAATAAGTATCATGTTTATTAGAAGGGTTTTTAATTTCTGACAGTATCTTGTATATTTGCTAGGTTATTTTGCTTTACCATAGCCTATTTCTGCAAAACTCTTTGCTAACTAAAGATAGACATCTGCTTTGGTTTTTCAACATTTTAACAACCTTTTTTCTAAAAATAATTATGTGGAGCACGATTAAAGTATAATAACAGAAAGAAAACTGTATCAATGTTATAAAATGTATGTTTTCATATTTTATGCAATCTAAGAACTATCTTAATATATACATTACATATCTGACATACTTTGCACACACACACAGTCTAAAAGGATTGTGTACAAACAGTGCTTTTTGGAGTATTGTGAGATCTGTGTACATTTTGTCAACTTTTTTGCCGTGTACAGGTATACCTTGATTAGTGAGGTTAATTTGTTCCAAAGTTTTCCGTACTGTTCAAAAGCACACTGTTCAAGGTCTTATTATAATTTAATCTAAAAATTGCAATGGTCAGGATTTAGTAGTTATTCTATAAACATCAAATTATTTAAATTTTCCTGTAGAATCTCGCTTACTTTGTAATGTACAGATTTGTTCTAATTCAAGAGAATTGAAATAATATGGAGCATCATTAAAGTATAACAACAGAAAGAAAACTTTATCAGTGTTATAAAATGTATGTTTTCATATTTTATGCAATCTAAGAACTATCTTAATATATCCATATCTGATTACTTGTGCATCCAGTTTGCACACACACACACACACACACACACACACACAGTCTAAAAGGATTGTGTACAAACAGTGATTTTTGGAGTTCTGTGTACATTCGTACAGATATTTTATATAAAACATTGTCATCCTATTCAGGTTGTGAAGATTGATTACAGTGGAATGGGTGTTAGAGTACATGCTTCATCTGGTGGTGTTTTCAAAGCTGATAAGGTAAGTTTATGCTCATTATTATTTGTCTAAAATAATTTATTTTTTGAATGAGGAAATTGTGTATTATTATTCTACTTTTGAGATAACTGATCATTAATATTCCCTGACTACTATTCTGACCTTTGTATTTTTTAATAGTGTCTCAAACAAACACTAACAGACATATTTATAGATTATCAAAAAGTCATCAAAATTCTGATTTTGATTTGAGGATTTAAGACATTTCTTTTCAAATGTTACACAATCAAGTAATGTCCAGAGATCTGATCGACACCAATGTCTCAACTTTTGTATTTACAAAACTTTAAAAAGTGTTTGTTAGAAACCATCAAACAAAACTGTCAACATAGGTTTCTTCAGATTTTAAGCTGGTCTGGCTGGCTGGCTATGTATGTATCGCGTGTACATGCACACCAATGGAGTTAATGCTGAAAATTTCAACATTTACCACTTTTTTTTTTTTTTTTTTTTTTAAAAACCTCTTAAATAGATTTTTAGTGGGGGGGTTTAATTTGCAATGTAAGTTTATGCTACATTGGTCCCTTAGTTTGTGTCCTTCAGCATTTATGCTTGTTTTTTGAAAATTAAGACTTTTTTAGTGATCACTGCCCAACAAAAGTCGAGAGAAGTAACTTATTCATTAATCACCCCTTTTCGAATTTTTTTAATTGATCACCGCCCAACACGGCCTGGTGCCAAAAGACATTGGTCACGAGATGGTTTCTATTAGGGTGACTAACCATATTGGTAATTCTCTTGCAGGATTAAATTATGAGTCTTCACGGCATAGATTTCTTCACCCATGTACTACATTCACATTTTCATGGACTTTTTTGTACATGGTTTAAAGATGTCTTTGAAAATTAAAATTCAGAAATTGTTTTTTAGACATTTCTTTGACTCTCCACTGAGAGTGCAAATAAAGATGAAGCGAGAGTCATAAAGCAGTGCAGTGTCTGTGGTCCGGTCACTTCGTGAACTAACGGACAAGACCAGCAATTTCAAATATATTTTTTTGGTGGTCTCATTAATATTTACTTTGTAGTCTCTCTCTCTCAGCATCCCTAATTCTTTATTTGTAGCACTTTTTTCACTTATTGTTATGGTTTCCTTATTTTTCATCTATTCTGTTGCGCCGGACGAAATATTTTGTCCAGTATTTCCGAAATCTGCTGAGAAGAGGTCCGTTAATAAGAGGGTTTCCAGTATAATAATCATAAACATATTTTTTGTTCATTTTCAGTTTTGCACTATTTTTTTAAATAGTTGTTTAGAAGATAAATGATTGTCTTTGAATTTTATCATAAAATAATTCATCTTTTACTTTGGTGCAATGAAACTAAGAGTCAAGTTAGCTGCGTTAATATCACCTAGTAAGTATACTAACTGGTATGATACTTATGAACACTAGTTATAAAAAATAATGTAAGTACTGTAAACCCTCTTATTAATGTACTAATAGGGCAGAGCAGATGTCTGTAAATGCTGACTGTCCGGTATTACCAAATTATGTATAAAAAAACCCAAATACCCCCCCCCCCCACCTCCAATGCATAAAAATAGTACAAGTACATATATGACACAGTACGTAGATATAATTAACATTGTAAGAGAATATAAAATCATTATAAATAAGAGAAATGATGAGTCTTATTTACTGATAACACCACACATCTCTTGGTAATACTAGTAGCACCTCTTTGCTTGGAAGCCATTGTAAGTGATAGTGTAAGAAAGCTAAATAAATCAAGGGGTCATAAAGAGAGCGAATTAGTAAACATTGCCTCCACTGAGAGTGTAAATAAAGAAGATGGAGCGAGAGTCATAAAACCGTGCTGTGTCTCCCGCCTACCAGTCACTTCATGTACTAAACGGACAAGACTGGCAATTTCAAATATTCCCATATTCAAAATGAACAGATGTCAGGTATTTCCAAAATTCAGTGATAAGAGGTCCGTTAATAAGAGGGTTTGCGGTATCTACACATGAAAAAGTAGTTCTTACTGCAAAAATACTCTAATGTACAATACAAAACAAATGATGTAGTCCCTTAGTTTGACAGGGC
>VCCN01005929.1:985972-1007663 GCA_006491835.1 Architeuthis dux | reverse complement strand
TCAAACATGTTTATTATCATGAAGATAAATCTTTATGAATTTGGTCATCATATATCTATATCTATATATATCTCATTACTTTAATCATTACTTTTATGCAAATAGTGTCTCATAATTAATCTACCATTTATACTCTTTATTCACTTGTCATTCCACTGATAATTATTATATTTATTTTTCCATGAATCTTTATGACTTTTCTTTCATTTGCAACTACTGACAATATTGTGATTTTTGTTATAGGTACTCGTCACTGTTCCACTTGCTGTGCTGCAGAATGATGTTATTGAATTTGTGCCTCCTCTTCCTGCTGAGAAAACAAAAGCCATTAAGTCTTTGGGGGCTGGAGTTGTGGAAATGGTTGGTTCATAATCTTTACACTCTCTCCACTATATTTTTTCTAATCCACTCCATGTTTATTTTGTGATGAGCGTGTTCATTCAAGACTCGAATCCCTTAGTTGCCTCCCTTACATTGTATCCACATATGATTATTTTTACACCATTGTTTACTATATATGCCTATAAATCATTAAAATAATATTTTGACATAACAGGATAATGAATTAATATGAAATAATAGGCTAATATATCTATATATCGTCACATTATTCTTTTCTGGTTTAAGCTGTAAAATTTAATAAGGAGTTTAATGATAGCAAGAATATTTCCATTCTGTGTGGAGCTCTGGATTTCAATTCTGTGTATTTCTTGGTACATAAGGTTGAATATCATTTTAAAAGATTATAACATTATTTTATATATCTATATAAGATTTTATATAGATATATAACATAATGTTATAATCATTTAAAATGATATTCAACCTTATGTACCAAGAAATACACATCGTGCCACCTGTTACTCTGCATATTACCCTGCATATAAAATATTCCTTACAATATCGTTCTATTCTATAAATATTGTGTTATATATGTAATATGCAGAGTAACAGGTAGCACAATGGGCTTGTTTGTTAAGGCCGCAAAAACATTGTGTATGGTCAGAGTAACTATGAGCAAGTCACTTGTAATAATTATAACCCAAATTAGCAATGTAAATAACTTAAAAGATAAAATCTTCAAGATTTTTCAGTATATTTCTTTTCTTTTTTAAAAAATATTTTTAGGTTGTATTGCAATTCAAAAGAAATTTCTGGAAAGAAAAAGTAAAGGATGTTGATGTCTTCGGTCATATTGCCTCAGATGAAAGTTGCCGAGGTCTGTTTAGTGTATTCTATGATCTCTCTAGAGTCCATGTAAGTAAACAAGTACCATTTTCTACCACTTGATGTCACTGTTCAATTGTTTATTAATTATAAGCATGTGTGAGAAACAGTTTTAGTTTGAGGTTTTGAGACAGTCATATTGATATAATGGCATCATGAAGTCCTTTCTTAATTTTGATGTTCTCAGTCTGAATCCTTTGTAAAAATGTTCCATCACTTCCTGCAATTCCTTATGTAAAGGAGTAGATATTCTAGTTTCATTAGAATAGACTGCTGCACTCTTGTAGTCACATGTCTTTGTTTATGTATCCACTCATTAAATGCAACACTTGAGTTCATCTGATTGTATTGACAAAGAAAATATATAAAAAAAACAGCTGACAAAACAGTGTCCCAGTTCAACTCATTGCTACTTGTTAGGCTCCCTCCTCAAAAGTCTTACAATGGACTGGACTCTGATTTACTGACACTCTCTGGTGACAGACCCCTTTTTGTGCCAGTGTACCAGCTGAGAATGATTGTTCTTAATTTTTCTTGTCATTTCCTGACTTGATCCTAAACATTAGATGACACGACCGGAAATTGTAAAGCTGATAGTTGATGTAACTTATGAACAATGTATTATCATCACTATCTTTTTTGGTACCATCATTTATATTTGGTACTAATTGAGTAGGATACACTTTGGTACTATATCATTTCATCCTTGTACATATGCCCCCCCCCCCAAAAAAAAAAACAGTTTCTGACATATAAGACTTTATTTTTTCATTCTTGCAAAGTACCAAGCTCTTCACAAAAAATACTTTATTCCGCGTCACTATTTTTGTGAAGTGAATTAAAAGAATTGATATTGTTGATAATCCAAATAATGAGTTTTCAAAGGGCCATTAATTTTATAATGATATTTCTCTTGTAGAAGTATGATATTTGATTTCCCTGGAAGTCCTGTAGTGTATCCTTGTTGGCAGATATCATTTAATTTTCTCCAAATGTTAACTTTTAAATAATTCAAATATGTTTTGAGTTGATGTCCCTGATTTTTGTTATTTTTATATTATTTAATTTTTTACTTTCAGAAATCTGGTAAAGAAAGTCATATATTGGTGACATATATTGCTGGCAATGGTTTAAAGAAAATGTTTGGAAAGACAAGCAAAGAAATTGTCGATGCATGCATGGAAGTGTTGTATAAACTTTTTCCTGAACAGGTCAGTTAAAAAAAAAAACGAAGTCTTGCTTGTTGATTTCATATCTACTCTCTGTGGATGTATGTATGTTATATATATATATATATATGTTTATAGTGTGGATGTGAGGGAATCCGACAGAATGATGGGTATGGTTAAACAATGTGGAAAAGGAAAAAGAGAAAAGCTTGTTACATCTCAAACATGTTTATTATCACGAGGATAAATCTTTATGCATTTCGTCACAGCGAGCGACGTCTTCAAAAGAAAGTTGAACATGGCAGAAAGTCCTGCAGCTAGTAATTCTGGATATATGTGCTGTGGCTGTCATCCATCTCATATGTAGTGGCTGAGACCTCTGGTTTGCTTGTATGTGTGTGAGGTGGGAGCTTTTTTTTTTTTTTTTTTTTTTAATGTTTTCAGAACCAAATGCATTTTTTAAAATATATAATTGGCATGTATAAGATCATGCTTAGGTCAAAGTTATGTTGAACATCATAATTAAAAATAATATTAAATCTTAATTTGAAGCCTTTAAATTGTATCGATTATAAAAAATCCTGATGAATATTGTGTATGTGTGTATCCACACAGGCACTCACATATATTTACAACCCCCGTTTCTTCATCTCTTAGTTACTTCTTCTGCTCCTCTTCTCTGTGTGTGTCTCTCTGTTCCCTTTCTTCTTCTTCTTCTTCTGAAGCTGCCTGCTGATTGGGTGCTGATTCCTTCACTCTTTCCTTCTCCATCACCAGGCTTTTATCTGTTAGCTTTTCTCTCTTTCCTTGAGTGCAGCATCGATAAGATCAGCAGGCGCTGCTATTTCTGGACCCCCTGCATAGAAAACAGGGAGGGAGGGATAAAGTATAATGGTATAATTAGGACTCTGAAGATTGTGGGTTTTGCAAGTATAACTCTAACCCCTCATTAAGGTGTTCTATGTTGCTTTCTCTGTTATGCTGGGATGTGCTGTAGTAATCTAATCTAATTGTTGGCTGATGGGAACTCGAAAGGGTTTAGCCAAAGAAACCGCAAATGCTCATTATTTAAAGTGTAAGTAATTTATTTTACTGAATGAGGAATTACAATGCTGCTTGTATACAACAGAGCTATATGAGGATAAATATAACTTCTGATCTTTCTCTTAACCTTTTATGGGTCAAGTGACTATATATGATCACCTAAGAACCTGTCAGCCACATGCAAATATTGTAGCCACAACGACAACATAATTCGCACCAATGTGGTCTGCAAGCTTTGCAAAGTACACTTGTGCTTGAACAAAGACAGAAACTGTTTTGAGGCATACCATACACCATTAAATTAGCCTGTTTTTGGCCTGCACAATAAAATTTTAAAATCAACCCAGAGATTTTATTTCTTTTGTCAATATCAATTTTTGGTATCTATTTATTTTATTGAATGTTCTTTAATGTTTTATTTAACTTTCTACTTTAATTTTTAATTTTTTTATATTTTCCATTTTTGGTCACTTTTTTGGTGAGGCACCATATATGATCACTTCATCAGAGAGAGTTTTATCCGCATAAATAAAAAATAATCAGAAAACTTGCTACTGAAAGTATCTTGTAATTAGGTCTAGATTAACATACAAAAAGGTTGTTTTGATATCTAAAATATTTTTAGGGCAGCCCTATAAACGGTTAAGCAAGTCTCGCTGCTTGCAAGATGGGGTGTGTTAAAGCTTCACTGAAGGAGTTGGTTTTTACATTGGCAGGGCACGATGGAGATTCCCCTCCTTTCGTCTAGTAAAACAAGGCATCTTCAAGCTGGCATTGATTTGAGTGGATTGTAAAGAAGTTCAAATTGCGTCTAAGTCAAAGATTCAGCTTGATGTATCGAAAGGCAAAACACATGCCAGGAAGCCTGAACCGCAATCTGATCTGGCCAGGCCAGTCCTCCTTTATTATATTGGCATCAGTGACCATTAAGCACCGACCCACAGCTTCAGGTATCTGTTTTCCACTTCCTCTGAAACCTCAGGATCAAATAATGTTTTGGAAAATAAGCCTTTTTGCCTTTTTACCCACTTTTGTTTGGACAATCTCAACTCTTCTTCCCATCTTCGATGTTGACACAACATTTTGCTGATTCATTCTACGGTCATCTCCAGGTGTGAAATGTAATATCTGTAAGGAAAGAGGGTCTCTCCTATTGGTCTCTTTCTCTGGTGATGGGAAGAAGAGATTAGATTGTCCGAACAAAAGTTGGTATGTTAATGACTCTTCTCAAAGTTATAGAAAAACGTTGGTATGTTAATGACTCTTCTCAAAGTTACAGACAATACATTCAAAGCCTTTTTTTAGTAATCTTACCTTATCAGCTTACCCTGCAACTGTAAAGAAAAGAAAACATTTCTCTTTCTTCCTGGCCATAATACACTTTTTGCTAACTTTGGTTTTCCCCAAACATCAGCATAATTTCATGTAAACATCAGAACACATTGCCTTAGTCATAAGTGCAGACCCCTTTGTCAATTTGGCAAGATCCCCCCAGAGGAATGAGGTGTAGCCTGTACTAATGGATTTTCCTTGCTTTTAATGGTCAAACCTTGATTAATTCATGTTCTAATATCCAGCTTGCTCTATGCTGATTACTTTATTTCTAAAGCTTCAGTTTTTATTTTATTACACCTCTTTGTTCTGTCGGGCCTGTTGTGTTACACACACATGTGTGTTAGTGAGGATGTCACTCTTTCTACCATATTTCTGGTTGGAAGGGAGGATGAAAACGTAGGGTTTATTCTTATGAATAATAACCTAATAAGATGAGCTAATGGAAAACTTTAATTAATGGACCATTTTATGTTCTTTAAAGATCTACCCACGGACTGAAAGATATGTAAATATCTATATCTATATATATCTAATACTATAAAGACAACGAATGTTTATTTATGTTTTATAAACTTCCAAACAGATCCATCCTACGGGCTGCAAATTTGTGTACATGGGTAACTTGACCCCTGTATGAACATATGATAGGTAGCACTGACCTCTGGTGACCTCAAAAGGTCAATTTTGGCATTTTCAAATCTAAGAGAGATGAGTAACTTTTCTACAAATTCCCCTTAGTTAATTTTATGGATTCTCCTTAAAATATAATTTCCTTTTTTGTGTTGTTAATGTGTGTTGAGTCTAGTTGTAGTATGTTATCATGATGCAGGTGGCGTTATACCGGAAGTCATCCAAGGACATATTGAATGAACAGAGATATAGGAGGTGAAAACGTGAAGACTGTAGAATATATTATATAGGAATGAATCCTCTAGATATTGACAGTTATATTTGAATTTTCTTTTGTGTGTGCGGGCCCCCCAGGTCTGCACAAAAAAAATTCAAATATAATTTGCTTTCCTGTGTTATATTTGAAGTTTTTTGGGGTTTTTTTGTGTGTGCATGTGCTGGCCCGATGCTTGGCATCCATCATCTCTTAATTGTAGTTAAGGCTATGTTGTTGATAAGCATTGAATTTTTAGCTGCTGCAACTGGTCCTCTATTACTGAGAGTGGAATATGAATGATATAAGTGGACCTTTTTTCATCCAAAGAGAACCATGACTAAGAAACTTTTGAAAGCTGTTTATTTTGATGCCTTGATATGTCATTTTCTTTCTGTGGATATGTTTTAATTATATGTAACAAGTGTATATTTCTGTTTACATGGGTTTTCCTAGATTGTAATGGTCAACCCATGGTTAATTCATGTACTAATATCCAGCTTGCTCGATGCTGATTATTTTATTTCTAATGTTCTATATGGTTATATTGGGCAATGATTGCATGGCTTTACTCTTGTTTTTCTTTTGCATACAGGCTGTCACCAGGATAAGTGGAAATTGTATTTCAATGCAACTTATAAGCAATCATCACCAAATTATACTTATTCTTTGTTGCCACAGTTTTGAAGTCTATTTCAATCAAACCCATTGAAAAAATAGTCTAAATTATTGACGGAATGATGAGTGAAAATTTAAGTTTAATAATATTGATATTTTTGTAGGTGGTCTAATTTCAAAATACAAATTCTTTTCAGTTCTTATCTACAAAAAACTATCGTATAACATCATTGTTGGAAATTATCTAAAATACTAACTTGAAATTATTAATTAATTAAAAAATATTTCTTGAGGTGAAAATACTTTTATATTGTGATACTGATTACCAAACATCATTTACTTGACCTTTAAATTTTGTGAATTGTACTTTTGCATTTTAATGTTTGAGTGTATTGATACCATAAACATTCAGAAATGTTTTGCTTATAATCTGAATTTTTGCTTATTTCACAGAATGTCCCTGAACCGAACGCATATTATACCAGTCATTGGCAAAATGACCGGTTTACACGGATGTCGTACAGTTACATTCCTGTTGGAGTTGATGCTTCAGTGTACTCACACATTGCCCAAGAAGTCCAGGAGAAAGTCTTCTTTGCTGGAGAGGTGAACATTTTACCTTTATCGGTTTGTGTTATTTAGAAACAAATTTTTCCAAATTTATGAAAAAAGAAATTAATTTTTAATTAATTAAACCTTTTTTTTATCTTGCTGAAATTTTTCAGTTAATTACTTTCATAAAAATTGCACAAAACCTCAAATTGTTTTTGATAACACCAGGAAAATATATAACCTTGGCAATCTAAGTATATTATTTATGGAGATGTTTTTCTGGGATCTGTATTGCAAATTTCAATGACAAAAGCCATAACATCCATCTTAGTATAAAGAGAATTGATTTTCGTTTGGAGACAACAAATTCTTTTTAGTGAGTTTCATTATGATTCCAGTTATGAAATATAAAAAACAATTATGTAGCTTTTCTTTAATTGTGACTACTTTGTGCACCATAAGATGTTACACTATTTAGAAAATTAAATTTTGGCTCTTACAATATTAGAAACTGTCAACATAAGTTTCTTCAGCTTTCAAGTTGGTCTGGCTGGCTGGCTGGCTGGCTGGCATACAGGCCGCTCCAATGGAGCTAGAGGGCTGAAAATTTCAACATTTACTTTTTTTTTGTTTTTTTTTGAAAATTAACCCCCAAAATAGTTTTTTGGTGGAGGGTTCAATTTGCAATGTAAGTTTATGCTAAATTGGTCCCTTAGTTTGTGTCCGGCATGTTTCATGCTTGTTTTTATAAAGATGTTTTTAGTGATCACTGTGAGAGCATAAACTTAATCATTGATCACCCTTTTTTCAAATTTTTTAATTGATCACCCCCAACATGGCATGCTGCCAAGGGCATTAGTAATGTGACGGTTTCCATTGAGTGACTAACCACACCTGTTTTTACCATTTTGCATGATGAATTTGTTCGATGTTTTGAAATGTACTTCCGTTGCTAAAAGGCCTTAATTTTCTCTTTCAGGCTACTTGCTGCCAGTTCCCTCAATCAATGTCTGGTGCTTATTGGAGTGGATTGCGAGAAGCAGAGAAGATTCTGGACAGTCTAGAATGTTCCAGAGAGACCAACTGATTCCACTCTCCTTCACTCTGTCATCTGAGGAATACTATTTAAATGCCTGGGGTACTTTAAGTAGCTTCAAGTTTATTACACCTTAAACCTCTGGCATCCCATACGGACTTGCATTTGACTCTCTGGAAATATTTGTTGTTCCAATGAAATTGTTTTCTATCCCTTATTCAGTTTTGATTAATTGATATACATATTATTTACATAATGTGTTTAGCTAATTTATTTGGCATTTTTTCATATTTCATAAGTTCATATATTAACAAATTAAAATCAAATTACCACAAGGAAATTGCCACTTGACTATTTTACAGGCTGTAGTAAATCCATTCACTACTTTAGCCAATTTGTCTAATTTTTGTATGTTAAATTCGATGGGATAGGCAGGGTATTTTTATTTTAAACCGAGTATAATGATCTCTGGTCTGCCAGTCAGCATTTTATCTTGTTGGCATCAATCCTATTGTTTTTATTCCTTCTCTTTTATGAAAATTTTTAACAAATAAATTAAAGGGTCCTATCTAAGCTCTAAGAATGAGAGGAGTGCATGTTTGGATTTTTAGCTCAGAATAAAAAAAAAAAACATTAGGTCTAATCTAGTTTGTTATAATATTTTGAATTTGAAGCATTTTCTTTTTGTGAGCACCTACCTCCCTGAGCATACTCCATTGGGAGTTGTCTCTTATGAGATTAAAACGAGTTGTCTCTTATGAGATTAAAACTTTACCTTTTTTACCTCCCAGAGCAGATTGCCAGTTTTCATGTAGACTAGTCCATTTACAATGAAGTGGTCAAATTATATTTTGCATTGCTGCTAATTAACTAGTCATTCTTTTGTTTGTTTGTTCGGTTGTCCTTGATTAACATTGAGACAAAATTCTGAGAGAAAAAAATTAGCTCATTGGACAGAAAGAATTCACTCATTCTGATTTAAACCACTTTAGTCTTAAACTGATTAAGCCAGCAGTATTTGCTTCATATTACTGCTTACTTTTAGTTTTTCATTTACATTGCTGCCTCTCTTTCTTTCGATCTACAAACTATCACAAAATGTGATTTTAGAAAGAAAATATGTAGCCCGAAATTTAAAAAATTGGTCTTTTATTATTTGAGACATTTTGCAGAAATTGCTTGTATCAAGATCAGATTTGGATCCCTTAATTTTTTTTACCTCTTCATAATGAAATGCATTGTCTATATTTGTCTCTTCCTCAGGCTTTGATTTTGGATAGACATTTTGCCCTTTGTTGGCAGTATTGATTCTGTTAGGGGGTTCAATTATGGTCTTATCTTGCCAAAATATAAAGTAATTGTTTTCTTTAATGGGCTTCAGTTATCAGAATCAGTAATTGAACAACAGATTGTCATCTCTGGTCCAATGAGCTACCTTCTATTGTTGTATTTGTTAAATCTTTTGGTTTTGTTGCCTGTAGTTAAATTTATGGGATCAACAATATTCTGCAAGTTTCAACTAAATAAATAGCAGACCTAAACCAGAACCCTCATTCCCAACAACAGAACAGACAAGCTGTGGCAGTGAAACTGATTATAGAATTAGACATATAAATATATACAAAATGAATACGAAAATCTAAAATGCAATTCAAACAATTTTAATGAATTCCTTACTATTGCAGTGGCATTGCTCTAAGATTGTATCATTATTGTTAGGACTTTAATGAACTATAACTCTTGAAGACAATACGTAACTGATGTACTTCTGTTTTCAATGGGCTCCTTTTTTTTTTCATATGAAATGATTCACTTGTATTAAATAAAATCTATTTACGATTGGCATTTATTTCACTGACCACTTTCTTTTTTTCTTCTGACAACTTAGAGTGTTAGTGCTGTGTGGTGGTGTGCACACATAGACAGTATTAGCTCCAGTAGATGTGCCCAATGCCTAGAGCACAAAACAAAGAGCTCTGACAATAACAAAATGCTGATTTACATTAACCATTATCTTCTGCAAACACACACTGTAACTTTCATCAACACTGGTAGTCTAGAAATGAGGCAGCACAACATGGACAATTTGATTATTCGTATAACCTCATCCTATGCATTTCAACCCATAGTTTCAATTTTTCATACCAGAAAATATGTTCATCAAAATTTACATTACTTTTATTTTACGATATTAAATCTGCTTCAATAAAACCAATATTTGTCAGTTTTGTTTTATTAATTTACACACATCTTTTTCAGGTTTTTTCTTTTTTGTGGCCAGCTCAATTTTTCTCAACAAATGGAAAATGTAGACTTACAGCATCTGGTACCCATTCATTACTGACTGATTATAATGTTGCTTAGCTTTTGCCATCAAGCTAAAATTAATAGTATAATTTGCTATGGTTTTAAAGATTAAATATTCTTAAATAATAAAATGGTTTAGTTTTGAGAATGAAAAACAGGAAATGTTAATGCAATCAGTACAAGGCATGCATTTACTTATGTTTTTTCTAGACATAATAAGGAGTAAATGTTTAAATTTTCAGCCCTCTAGCTCCATTGATGTGGCCTGTACACATGATACATACATTCAGCTGGACCAGCTTAAAAACTGAAGAAACCTATCTTGACAGTTTTGGTGACGGTTTCTAAAAAGCGCAAGGATCCTGCAAATTGGCACTTTACAATATAAAATAAATTCTTTCCGGTACTTTTTCTATAAACAAACCATTGTTTAGATATAAAGAACTGTTCATAACTATTTGAACAACACAGACTCTGTGTTTCTTGCCTATGATTTGCATTCTGTCCAAAATCTGTATTTGTCTAGTTGAAAGCAATTTATCAAACTAGTTTGGCAACTTTTCCAAATAGCAATGTTAGCATTTTCAATCTCATTGACGGATTCTGAACAAATTTTCAGCAAGATAGAAAAAAAAGGTTTGATTCATTTGACAATTTAATTCAATTAAAATAACATTTTCCAGAAATTTAGCATTCAGAACCACAAAACATGAGTAAATGCATGCCTTGTGGTGATTGCAATACAATTTAGTTCTTGCATGTAGAAGTTCCTGTTTTTAACTCTCAAAATCAAGCCGTATAAGCTAAGTTTGTTCAAATACTTATAAGTGTGTGTGTATGTATATGTATATGTATATGCATACACACACACACACAATATTATAACCTGGAGGGACGAACTCTCAGGAAAGCAGTACTACCGTTATACGGAATATATATATATACACAAATATCCATGCAAAAAATACCATGTATATTTTGAATGTATATGTTATGCCAAAACCACGAATTGACTAATTAGCAAATAAAACTATATATTTACTTATTTTTTTATTTAAAAAAAAAATAGTTGTTTTTATCCCTGTTTGGATTAAATAAACTTGATCAAATTAAAACTACGTATTTTTTGTAAAAAAAAAAAAAAAAATAAATAAATAGTTTTAATTTGATCAAAAGTTTATATTAATCAAACAATAAGTAAATACCTAGTTTTATTTGCTAATTAGGCAATTTTGTGGTTTTGGCGTAACATGATTTTTTAAGTTTATTTTTATGAGTCAAAATTATCATTGACTTTTAACTTTTAGCACTCTGCATTCTTTTTCAAAGGCACATTTTTTTTTGTTGTGTTGAAAAAGACCATTGTCCGGGGGCCAGCAGGGGCTACCGCCCCCCCCCATGATTCTACATTTAGGGTACCAAAATGTTGCTTCGGATGTCTTCTTTCAGAAAACAAGATGTTCCCAAGAAAAAGTTGTCAAGAACTACCTCATTAGCATAAAACAAAATGGCTGCCAGCACACACCAAAAAAGACAGAATTTCATATCTTGTCTCCCAGTTGACATATCTGAGTACTTTAAAGGGCTAAATCATGGTTTTCAGACATGAGGAGTTCATAAATCCACTTTATTAATTTATAGGTATTTCAGGATTTTACAAGGAAATTTTAAGTATACTTTATAGGCAAAATTGTGGATATAATTCATGAAGGAGATATATATATAAATAAATAAATTTTAATGGTTCATTACAAGCGGTACTGCGAGTTTCACATATAGATTTTCACAATGTTTGTCCGGCAGTACCGCTTGTAATGTGGATTTGACAACATATATATATATATAATCGTTATCAGCTTTCCAATGGTGTATGTTCCCAATTTTTACTACCAGACACAATATGGAGAGATGAGATAGGAAGCTTTGCCAGTAAGACATGCAGAGATCAGTGCAATCACAGTCTTCATAGAAGGAGATGGGAAAGGCCTTTGTCCAGCAGTGGACATGATGGCTGATGATGACAATGTTTAAAGTCAGAAATGTTGTGTTCGGTCCAATGAAAGAGTATTAAACTTGGGGCCATCCTTCGAAACAGGAGAACGGACCATTTTCGGAGATTTCAACCATTGGCGATTTCTGCTACGGAAGACCATACGCGTAAAAAACCTCCTGCTTTAGAAACTGGTTCAACTACGTAACTACTTATGCGTAAAGTTTTTTTTTTATTAAAAAAACCCAATGAAAACAACTACGTAAGTTTAATCTGTATTCGTGGTCTTTTGTAAATTTAAATTAAAAACCTTTGAATTCGGAAATGACATCAACTAAGGTGAGTAAACATTGTCATTAAAATTCTTTTAAAAAATCTTTGCAAACAAGAAACCAGTTTCTAAAGAACAAAAAAATTGTCCACAGAAACCAGTTTCTAAAGCAGATTTTTTACGCGATTGGTCTTCCGTAGCAGAAATCGCCAATGGTTGAAATCACCAAAAATGTTCCGTTCTCCTGTTTCGAAGGTTGGTCAAACTTGGTGTTACGTTTTAATCATCAGTAGAAAATAAAGGAATCCTGTTTTCTGACAAGAACGTTCAGTAAAAAATCTCAAAAGTATAAAAGGCTTCGGCGAAAATGTTTTTATTTTATATTACCTATCTGTATTTATCCCCTAGTAAAATACCTAAATTTTAAACCAGTTGGAATCAACATGTTTCTTGTTTATAAAACGTAAACAAACAATCGGATCGCACATAACTCACTTCCCCCAACCTTCATGCAAAATTTTATTGAAATATCTTTAAAAATAAAGAAGTTATTCAATTTTAAATTGAAGAAGTTATCCAATTTTAAATTACATATAAAATGTAAACAAACAATCGGATCGGCCATAACTCACCATTTTTTAATTCCGGGGGTTCCCCCAACATTTTAACTAAATTTCAGAAAAAACCGTCAAGAATTGAAATTTTTTTCCAATTGGAACCCAAAACATGGTTTTTGTTTATAGAACGTAAACAAACAATCGGATCGCCCATAACTCACAATACCAAAGTCTTCATACGTCCCCCAACCTTCATACAAAATTTCATTGAAATATCTGTAAAAATAAAGGAGTTATTCAATTTTAAATTAAAGAAGTTACCCACTTTTAAAAACGGACGATACTTTCTTAATCCATAGTCCCCAACGTTTTCAAACGCCAGAGAAAAATCTCAACCAAGGGCACATCTCTTACTTTCTTAACTGAAGCGCACAGAAACTTGCATTTACTACATCCCAGTTTTGTTGGGAAGTGCATATTTGTAATTGAACTGGTATGGATGTAATGAGGACTATTATTAAATATATCTGACTCCATTGTCAATGATATCGGTATAAACAATAACAAGGATCGTAGCGTAATAATCTCTAGATAGACGTAGTAGTAACGGTAATAGTAAAGCTAATAGTAGCAGTGGTAGTAATAGTAATAATAGCCTTAAGGGTCAGACTGCCGTAAGTAAACTAAAGTGCTGATGATACTAGAGAGCAAGAAAGGGTAATGTTAGCGTAAAAAAGATCTTTCTTTCTCTGTTGTTGCCTGCAGTAGTAAACGTGATGCAATGCACGAAGATGCACATGGTAATAATGGAATGAAATATAGATGCATGCAAATAATAACTGCAAATACTTTTTAACAATAATAAGAAGCATATTTACTACAGATGGTATAACAATAAGGTAATTCTCTGCTGTTGAGAAGAAGAAAGAATGCATTTAAAGAGTTCAGTTTACTACTTAGTAAGTGTCCTAGTTTGTTGAAGATTGAAGATGTTAAGGAAGAGAGAGAGAGAGAGAGAGAGTGTGTGTGTGTGTGTGTGTGTGTGTATGAATGCGTACACACGTAATCGAAATTTGGAACAGCGATAGATTTGTTTATGCAACAAATCTGGACTGAACAAAGAATGAAGAACAGCCCGTCTTCTTGTAGGAAGAGGTGAGTGGAGGATGTGTGGCTGGGCGAAATGTCGCCCGTTGACAAGGTACAAGGTTTTTCTAGACTAGGTGTCTACAAAGGATTCTGAAAATTGGTCTTAAGAGCACTGCTGGACAGATTACTTTAGTTCTCGGATACTGAAACTTGGGTGTTCTTAAAGAAAATGTGTGTGTCAAGTGGTTTCAGTTGTTGACCAGAGTGTGTGAGTGCAAACATACATATGTGTCCGTTACATATTACCGCATGTTATGTTCTGTTAGGCGTACGTCCAAGAAGACTTATTACAACACTCTGTACTTATTATAGTCGTAGTCTATCGGTTGCTGTAGTCACTATGTTTGATCCTGAACTCAGGAGGCATTTAGAACTGCCCCCACTCCGCATACAGGTATAACTTGATTAGTGCGGTTAATTAATTCCAACATTTTCCGTACTGTTCAAAACCGCACTGTTCAATGTCTTATTATAATTTAATGTGCTTTTGTTTTCAGCTGATACTGAGGAGATATTTAGAACCTCCCCCATTCAGCATACAGGTATACATTGATTAGTACGGTTAATGCGTTCAAAAATGTTCAGTACTGTTCAAAACCGCACTGTTCAAGGTCTTATTATAATTTAAATTTTTTTTCAGCTTATATTTAGTTACATTAATTTATACAGCAATACCTTAACCGTACTACACCCAAAACCCGCAGTAATCAAAACCGCAATATTCAAGGTATTGCTGTATTTGGTTAATTCGTGTGCAAATTTAAGTTATATGAATACATTAATTTGTACAGCAATACCTTAACCGTACTACGCAAAAACCTCGCAGTAATCAAAACTGCACTATTCAAGGTATTGCCGTATTTGGTTAATTTGTGTGCTAATTTAAGTTATATGAATTTTTGTTATTTTATTGATTTAAGTGCCTCTTTGGATTGAATGTGATGCTTACTCTGCAGCCTCCATTGTTCTAATTACGTTTTTCTTTCCTTTAACGGTAAAAGGTCTAGTTTAAAGAATTCCAATAATTGATTTTTTAAAGAGAGAAAAAGAAATGTGTGTGGGGGGAGAAAGAGAGAGGCACATCTACAGTATTAACTAGTGAATTTATAGCAAGCTTTAAACGTACTGTAAGTTTATGTAACAAAATTATACGTTTTTACAAAGCGGGAGTATTTTCAACTTGTAGCATCAATAGCCTTCTGCCTGCATCATCGATATTTATGGCTACTACGGGCATAGCTAACACAGTGAGTGACGTAGCTGAACAATAATAATCAATGTACTTTTTATAGGTTTTGGGCGAAAGGACAAAACAGCCTTAGTCTTTCTTTCTTTTCTTTTATCTTCGTCTACAATTTCAAAGGGAAATGAATTAGAATTCCCATTTTCTTGCCTTTAATGGTCACTTGACGAAATTCTTCATTTTTGTAAGTTGCACTACTTTAGGGACAGTAGTACTTACGTGTGAATAATTCCTTTTTTGGCAGGAGTGACAGAATGTAAAGGTTATTCATGAAACATTAATAAGAAAAGAAGAAGGACATGAATTATTAAATAAGGACATAATTTAGCGAGTGTACAGCCCTGGATAAACAAAGTGCATTATACGGACGGAGGTATTATAATTTATCACAAACACACACACACACGCATACGCACAAAACATGTTTATTGATTAGATGGTGCTGCTTCGGATATTTGGAAACACTGAAGCTGACAGAATAGCACGTTGTTCATTCAGCAACAGTAGTTAACCTGAAAACATCCAGTGTTCATTTACTCATGACTCTCGGAGAGGAATTATTCGGGAATCTCCAAACAACAACATGGTGCTGGTACCTACCTACGTGAAAAAAACATTACCTCATGATGCCACAACAAAAGAGCAAAAATGTTGGCCTCTGCGCAGGCTGATGCCTAAAATTCGAAGGTAAAATCCGTTTTTATTTTTACGTGCATTTTTACGATCCTGGATACGATTTCGTATTGATATAGCTCAGCATTCATTTCTAAAAGAAGGGAAACAAATCAAAATGTAAGCTTTGTTCATTCAGGAATGGTGTAAATACACAGTAAAGATTAAATAGAGGCGACATCGACAGCGTCTATTTTTTAAAAATTCTCATTTAATTGTAGACACTTTATGGATTGGATCATGACTCACCTTAAGGAGGTGAAAATATAGCTTTACTTGTTTTTATTAATCTGATCATTGCTTTGATTGAATTAATACCACTGTAAAATATCTATGTATTGCAGTGGCGTAGCAAGGGTTGTCAGCGCCCGGGTACAGACAGCGCTCGGGACAGTTGCGCTATATCTTAGGGGAGGGCATAATTATTATTTTAACAGGTATTATAGATCAGAGGAAATGTTGCGCCTCTTCACACCTGCGCCTCTTCACACCTGCGCCTGGGGGGCGACTGCTTCCTTTCTTCGCCCCTTCTTGATACACCTCTGAATTGAAATATAAATTTAAAAGTTTTATGTCGGGCGTAGTATAGTGTATCTTTCTTTATCTATGTAACTTTTTGTCTCATTAAAAAAAGGCTGAATTTAATTTAAAAGCGTTTTTTTTTGTTTTTCTCTACCGAGGAGGAGCTGACTTTTATAGTACGGGCCCGAAAATCTATCAAAATGAGCCTTAGACATGTAAAATTACTTGAGCCAGCTTCTCGTACACACAGTAGTGCTAAATACGTGGGTCATTATTGGGCTTAAAGACCTCTCAAACACACTGTAGATATTTTATAAGCTATTGACCGCTATATTTACTAACAAATAGTCGAAAACTAGCCATAGAGACCACGGCCGATTTCAAAATACAAAACTCCTAATTCTTGACCTTGTAAAATGTTGATCGGATATGTATTGTTTTTAATTTAATTTTATCTCGGTGTTAATTAGTGGCCTAGGGCGCCCGAAATGGGGGTAATTGTTAGTGAACTAGTTTCACAAGTCCATTACTGCTCCTGTGTAGTAAATCCATTTTGTAGTCTTGTGTCAGTCTAAACTGGTGTAGCGGTCACTTTTCACAAAGTACCAAAAAGGGTTTAGAATAGCAAACTGGTCTTGTCACTTCGACAAGGGCCAGCTCTGACCCCTATGAAGTACGCAACTAAACATTAGCTCCATTTTTGCGTGACGTCAACACGCCTATAAAAACCCTTGTCTATCAATTCACATGGCCTCTTCGTAGCCTATTCACACAGTGCTACCCTCGCCCGTGTCTATTTCTCTGGCACGTAAAAACATCTCCCCCTCTTACCTAAAATCTTTGGTCATCCTTTCTCCTTTTCTTTTCGCCATCATCTCCCCAAAAACCTTACATGTGCATATATTATTCCTTTTTCTTGTACCCCTTTTTCCGTACATATTATTTTTTTTATTAAACATGGCCTGTTTAAACTTTAAATCCGACGTTTTTGTGTTTTTTCATTCTTTTTTCCTTTGTTTGATTTTACCGCCAAAAATCATACGGCCCTTTTTCGGTCCTTCCTCTTTTGACCCCTTGACCTTTCCTGCTGCTACTACCGGCCATTTTTGCCATCGCTTTTTCACCGCTGATTTCGACTGTAGAAACGGTACACATTCTTCTACAACTGAACATCTCCCCTGCTTCAACTTTAATTAGTAACCCCTCTTTAACATTTATTTTTCCTTTACTAATAACCCACCTTGTAGAAACCAGCTTGCGCTCTACACTGGTTTTAATAAATACCTTTATTAAGTAATGAGCTGGTGCCGACACCTATTATCATTTGGAGTTATCACTGTCATATCTGCAAAATCGGATAGACCCCCAAAAGATATAAATAAATGTCTTTTTTCACCCTAACTTCGTTTTTAAAGAAGTAATTGTCTTAATTTAATAACATGAATGACTTGATATAATAAATAATGAATCTTTTCGTCTTGAATACACATTTTTAATTGGATTATATTCTGCTACGTAGAATAAAAGATTACGCTACGAGTGAGAGAATATAATTTCATTAAAAATGTATATATATAACATTAGATAATGCACGTGCCCAGTAGAGTGGGTGGGGGTAATGGTGTGTAGGCAGTGTTGCCAATTTAGCGCGTTTCGCGCTAGATTTAGCGCGTTTCTTTTTTTGGCAGTACAAAAAGCGCGTTTCCGCCTAAAACATTTTGGCCATTTGTGGCTATTTTTGACCATTTTTAGCGTCCTTTTGGAGGTCTTTAGCCATTTTTGGCTATTTTACAAAGTTTAGCGCTTTTTGGCAGCCAAACTAGCGCGAAAATATTTTTTGAGTTGGCAATTTAATGTGTAGGAGAGATCACCAATGTAAGCAATTCTTGCATAGACAGACCATATCCATTTTTTTTAGAAATTGATATAAAATATCCCACAGTACGATAGGCTACATTGAAGCCTTGTATTTATATGAAAATATTCAAATAATGATATCTTTTCACACCATTATATCCCTGACATGGTTTCTCATTCAGTAACTAACGCCCCCTTGGTGGGTTTGGTGATATAGAGAAAAAGACAAGCAATATCAATTTTTGTACCATTTCTTCTTTTCATGTCTTAAATTCCATCAGAGTTCTCATCTCTTTAATATATAATCTATGAATTTTTCTTTTGTTTTGTATTGCTTGTCCAGTTTGTTACAGTATGCGCGTGTTATGTGTTGGGGGTAAATGGTAAATTAGTTCAAATGTCCACACAAAACAAAAAGTATGTGGTAAAAAGAAAGGTTTTTTAATGCCCCCCTCCCCCCCTGTTCTAGCAGAAAAGAAACTTACCATTATAGTGGGGCAGCTAACTGCAAAATCATTCAAACTTGTGCATGGGTTCACCTTTAGGTTGCTTATTAAGAAATTAACGCTTGCCAAACGAAAATCCAATATGGCCCTCATTTTTCAAGATGGCCGCCAAATTATGCCTACCCAATGCAATTATCTCCATATAATCAAAACAAACTGTCCAAAAATTAGTATTTGAGGGGTCAATTCCTATATTCTGACACACAGAGATTCTATTTTCATAACATCTAGGTTTGTAGGACGTAATTATTCATTATTTTTGGAAGGTTTAAGATATTGTATGTCTCAGTTGACTAATATTTTACTTGATGATTCAGTTTCCATGGTAATTAGGCACCTGGATGCATCATTGTGTATTTATTGAAGCTTATAACTGTCACACAGAGCTAAAATGTGCAGTGTAGACCATGCCAAGTCGATAGCATTTGCCTCTTCCATGACATTCAGTCTTACATCTGCATTTCGTCACCGGTTACCAACACTTCGTAATAGGTTGGAGAATCAAACCTTCCATTCCTCGCCACCTGCTTTGTCCACCCCAAGTCCCTAGGATTCAGGAACTGTGGCTTACATACAGTTGCCTGACTCAATAGGCATCCTGCCTGGAAAGCAGCACGTTTTGCATGTTGAAGGAAGGCATCTTGAGTTGCTGGAATAGAGTTATATGTCCGTTGTTTCCTTGCAAACAAGTTAACCCCTACAGCAGTTCTGGACCTGTCATACATGGTGACTACACATTTCTCTAAAGTCTGCACATCAGTGTCAACAATGACTGGCGGATGTTGGCTAAGTTTTGAGAAGACGACTGTGGCCTGATTATACACATTCCATGTGTCCGAAGCAGATTTCTTTCCATTGCCTCAAAATGCTGACACTACAACACAACATCTAAAAGCATGGAAGAACAAGATTCCTCTTGTTTTTTCTAGCCAAAGTACTGAGCAGATCCTATGAAGGGGGGCTCATGTTTCTATCTAGTTCCCGAATTAAGCGTCAAAAAGTGTGACGAACGGGTCGGACCGAGACTGGGCGTTTTTTAAAAATGAATCTTCAATCTGCATGAAAACTGCGTGCTTCTATCTTTAATAGTTTCCAAGATATGGGACAGTTCTGTGTCCAATACATTTGATAAGAGCGACCTCGCCTACGGCATTACAGGTTGATTTTCAAGTGATTAACGTTATTTTTATATCTACTAACCCTCGACGAGTCTCTGTGCAAAATTTGGTGTTTGTATCACAAAGTGAACGATTCGGCTAAAATTTGCAGTTAGCTGCGCCACTATTAGAACATGGTCGAACTATATTGGTCTGTAGCAGCACTGACTAAACCCCCCCCCCCGAGTCCTTACTGACAGGTAGCACAATCCAGTTTGTACTACTACGTTCATCATTGGCGTTTCTTTTTACCTTTTTAATTTTGAAGGCTGTTTGTATTTGTTTGAATCCACTTTTTTCTACTCGTGGAAGGAACCATATGTGACAATAATAGGCTTAATTGACAGAATCTTAGGCCATCACCAGTGGCGTTTCTAGTTCTTAGAAGGGGGGGGGCAAAACTCGAAATCTTCATTTTTATACTTCACCACGTTGATATACACAACTTATATGAATGATTTTTAAAATATAAGTATAATACTTTACTAAATTGAATAAAATACTACTACGTCAAACAATTTTCATATAGTTTGGCAAGATAATCAATCAAATATCAGCTACACCCCTACATTAAAGCGTATGAAAGTGGGGGGCCGCAACGTAGGGGGCAGCCAAAATTCTGGGGGTAGGGTAGTTCTATACTTATATTTTAAAATTCATTCATATAAGTTGTGTATATCAACGTGGTGAAATATAAAAATGAATATGTCCCTGTAGAATCGCCTCTGTCATCAGCCCTCCACTCTATGAGTAAGCCATACGCTCAACTGCAAATGAAAATCTTTTCTTACTTTGATATCACTAATTCTTTATGGTTAAAATATATTTAGTCATAAACATTGTGCATTGTTTAGTACTGTTACATGGCAAAGACGAGCATAGCATTTAAAAAGTCGTTTTAAGTAGTGATTAGTTGAATTTTCATTCAATTTCTTCAGAGAATCTACATCAGAAAAGCAAAAGTGTAAGCGAATGTTTTGTTGAACATATAATTTTCATTTTGATTTCCACCAATCTTTTAAGTGGTTCCTTTTGTGATAAGCACGAGAACATCTTCAATAGGTGCTGGCTATTCACCATAATTCATGTCTCGAATATCTGGAATACTTGACAGTTACCAGTTTGAGGATTCCGTGGAAGATGTTTACCTTTTTTCTACTGCGTAGTGAGCGGAAATCTTACCAAAAAGCTTTATCTTTCGCGCGTCTGAAGTATGAATATTTGTCTCTTTGGCGTTGTGAATGGCCTTTATTCGGCACCACATATTGAACTGCAGATTCTTCGTCTGAACCTACTTCTTTAATTCTGATCCATGCTGCTTACTTAAAAGTTGTAGAATGTGAAACGACCTGAGCGTTGCGATCAAAAGCAACAAAAATAAGACGAACATTACAAATTCTTCATCTAAGGAATTCAGACAATTAAAACTTCTTGCTAAAAACGTCAAATTGAGACGCAGAGATGTCATGTCAGAGGAAGAGCTTACACAGATCTCATTACAAAAAGATTCAGAGTATAAACTCAAATGTTTGCTGTTGAGACCGCTTAGAAGAGGATGAAGAGGATGAAGACACATTTTCTATAAACTAGAGAAAA
>VCCN01005929.1:868156-895223 GCA_006491835.1 Architeuthis dux | reverse complement strand
TCGAGAATCATGTTATATCGGGGATGCCTGTACCAATATAATAAATGTTTTTGAATAATGGTTCTCTGGTCACGTCATGATATTCTTTTTTGACATCAAATTTTTAGGAGACACCATAACATTGACCATAAAATCAGGGTTCAGTTTCACATTGTAATTGTATAGTAAATTGAGCTCTCTCTACTGAAACATATTGTAACGGGTGAAGATCACCCGGATTTGTTTTATTCTCTAAATTAGAGCAACCTGAGGATGTTTTAGCTGGGTAGCCGTAACGTACATACAAAAAAACTATCATTAAAGATAGAAAGTCACCCACGATTGTTAGGAAAAATACATAACCCAAATAAAGAAAATTCTTCATTCACACAACACCTGTCTCCATCAATTTTTGTAAAAATGCATGAATGCAATTATGGTTTTGTCCACAGATACACCTACATTATGTAACTGAAGACAACATCAAAAGGTATGCACACTTTCGGCTTCTATGCCAATTTCTTCTTCAGTCCTTTCTCTCAATCCATCTCGTTAGACTTTCGTTCCCAACTCAAACCTTTCGGGTTCTATTCGCTCTTTGTGTTCGTTGTACATCACTTGGATCTCACAACGATGTCCATGGAGTTGCACATGCGCAGATGCTATGCAACATAACATTTGTTTATATCAACAGGCGATCTGACTTTGTGATTTAAATTTTACATTTGTTTTTTTTACAGGAATTCTTTGAATAGTGCTGTTTTGATTACTGCGGGTTTTGATGTAGTACGGTTGCCGTGCAAATTCATGTAACTCAAGTATGAGCTAAAAGAATACACATTAAATTATGATCGTTCGTAATCTTTTTAAAATTTAAGTACTTACACTTCGGTTGGATATATATTAAATTTAACATTTATTAGGTATTTTCAATAAGAAAAACAAAAACAATTTTGTTCTGTTTGCAATTTTAAAGTTAACATTTGTTTACGAGGTAACTCTGACTTCGTGATTTAAATTTAACATTTGTTTATTTAAAGTAGTACCTTGAATAGTGCGGTTACTGCGGGTTTTGATGCAGAATGGTTATGGTATTGCTGTACAAATTAATGTCACTAAGTATAAGCTGAATAAATAAACACATTAACTTATAATAAGAACCTGATCAGAGCGGTTTCGAACTGTAGAGAAATTTACTGTTGGGTTACACTAAAAGCTGCCCGGGACTGCCCAGGCCTTCCTGGCAGGGTTTGCAGGCCTGCTCGGGCGTTATGCAGGCCTGCCTGGGCCATAAAATATTTTCTATTCCAATGTCCGGGCACTGAAGTTTTATAAATTCCAACGCACAGGCACTGAAGGATGCTACATTCAAACGTCCAGGCTGGTAATTTGTCAGTTTTCAGAACTTTCCAGCTTTTACGATGGGGATTCTACTTACAATGTTCGCGAGCCTGCCCTAGGTGTGCGAGCAGTTATTTTCCCGGGCAACGCTGTGATTCCCTTCTAGTTAAGAGATATTATTCATGGGCAAAATGATCACATTGAATATTTGATTGTTAGAATTTTCGGATCAAGTTTACAACAGGCACCATGAAAATCTTTTGTGCGTTCAATCCAACTATTCTTCATAAAACTAGGTTTTGGCTTTTATAACGATTGTTAGAGTTTAAATTTTACAGTCAATCAGTAACTGTTATCTTAGCATAATAATAGAAAATGAAGGTTGGATTGAAAGCACAAAAAATACTTTTTATTTTTCCGAGAGAAAGTTTCTTAGTAACTTCGAAAATTTGATGGTTTAAAAATTTTTTAAAAAACCTATTTTTTATCGATTGTAAGTAACTTCGAAAATTCCAGTGTTGAGGCAAAATGTGTCTGTTTTTGATTCGACAGTTTTCAGGGTGTCTGATGTAAACTATAAATGTAAATCCAAATAAGTACTTTGAGATATATTAAAAATATGCATCCTGTCTGAATTTGTTGTGGATCGGTAAAAATGAGGGCCTATGGGTTTGCGTAAACAGATACAAACACGCAGAAATTTGCCACCCGTTATAAGGACAAACAAGAAGAAACCATTAGCAAAAAGGAAAGGGATTCAAACTTTAGTTTTGCTACAAGTAACTGATTAAGTAAAAAAAATAAAAGACAAAGTTTGACATTAAATTAATTGAACAAAATATTTACGGTTGTCTTCCACTATTTTCTGAAAATATTCCAGCCAACTTCATAATTCAATCCTCTCAGAACTTTTTATCTTTCTCAGCAAAGACTGCTCTTTTGCAAAGAAAAAATTCAATTCTTTAAGAGAATTCTGTAAAAACCGGAATAAATGGTAATTTGAAGGTACAATGTTTGGTGAATATGGTGGATAAGTGAAAACTTCTCAGCCAAGTTGTAACAACTTTTACCTGGTCACCAAAGAAACATGCAGTCTAGCATTATCCTTTCTTTTAACTAATTCTGGACACTTTTTGTCAATTACTGCCTTCAATTGGTTTAATTGGGAACAGTACTTGTTTAAATCAATCGTTTAGTTCTTAGGAGCTCATAGTAGAGGAATCCCTTCCAATCCCACCATATACACAGCATTACCTTCTTTGGATGAAAACTGGCTTTTGGTATGATTAGTGGTGGTTCATTTCGCTTGCCCCACAATCTCTTGCATGCTACATTGTTCTAAAGTATACACTTTTCATCGCCCATCAAAATTTGTTTCAAAATTGGAAGATTTTATTTATGTGGATGCTACACATCAAAGCGATTAACAGAACCAAGCTGGTGCAAACGATTTTCAACATTTGATTTGGATATTTTGAGTATGGTGGCTATCTCCATCGTCGTAATGTTTTGATTTGATCATTTTATTTAATCAGTCCTTGATGCTGTTATTTCTCAATCTATTTACGCATATAGTGATGAGATTTAAATATTGTTGTCTCAGTTTTAGTTGTCTATAAAGACTTAATTTTGTATTAAAGACACTATTTTTGTTCATAACAGAACTGAGTAACATCAAGGTGTGTATGCTAATTTATCTTTGGAAATAGATACAAATTTAGCTTGATGAGTTCTTTGGATTTTCTAAGAGAAAAATTTGTATCAAATTAATAGTAAGAATTGTTATATTAGGTTAGTTTATCATCAGTAGATATTCAATTATCATTAGAGAACACTTGGTGAAAGGATTCAAAAGCTGACATCTGTAGATAATCTTTAACTTTCCAGTGATTTGTGTCTTGTCCCTTTTTGATTCGACAATTCTCAGGGTGTCTGATATAAACTTGATCCAAAAAAGGATACATACAATTTTTCGTAAAGTCCAAATGTTAAAGACACTATTTTTGTTCATAACAGAACTGACTAACATCAAGGTGTGTATGCTATGAAATATATCGATACACATCGTATTTTATACAGTAACTAGTCATTAGTCACAGCAACTTCATAATCATTTGTTTATTTTTAGTTAACAATAAAGTTACTAATATTAATAGATCAGCTAAGAACTCTTCTTTTTTTTTATGGCAACTTCTTGATCCTCTTATTTTGGAATAAATGCTATGAAAGATACAAATTCAATTTGATGAAGAGCAAGTATGTTCAAAAGGTAGATAACTGGATTAAGAGTCATTGGCCAGAAATTGACTTAGGGGCACAGGATCTTGTTTTTAATGAAGTTAGACTACAGATGAATATCACAGCTCACTTGCAAAAGAGATACTTTTTATGAGAAATATTGATATAAATACTGATTAGAGTTTAAAGTCTGAAGTCCAAGTAGAGTGAAAAGGCTTCTCAAAGCCTAAATTCACAGCAGTCAGTTCATTTATAAATTCTTAACAAGCATAGAAATGTAAAAGTATTTTCCAAACTTTTTCCTGTTGTTGACTATTCCTTCAGGTCATCTAGTTAAAACTTTCTTGCAGGAATGTCATTGTGTATCCAAGGACAGAATGTCTTTTGTTTTGATCAGGTAATCTTTTGTCCTGGCAAAATGGAACATACAGCATTAATTTAAAAATCTTATACTAACTATATTTTCTATAGTTTTGAGAAGGGTCATTAATATTCAAATGATTCTTCAGATGATTGAACTCCTCCTGAAAAACATGAAGAGTCAATAGAGATTACTTTATTCATGTATTTATAAAGTTAGGATCACTGTATAGAATATTTCATTTCATTCATATTTTTTGCAATTAATAATATAATTTTATTCTTCATTTATTATTATAAAAAATAATAAAAGCCAGCATAACCAATAATCACTATATATCAGAATTCAAAAGGAAAACATTACAGAGTAGTTGTATTAAAAATAAGATCAATATAATTAAATCTGAAATCAGAAGTAGAAAACTAAAATTACTTACTTCATATATTACAAATGAATATAGCCACTTGTGACTAGAGCAAATACAAAACTGGAAATCCATATGAATACTTATGAGCTCAAAGATTAGAAGTACTGGGTTGAAGAATGCATTCTGTGATTAAACCCAAGTGTTGCATCAATAATACTGAACTATAATTTACTTTGCAGCAAGAAATCACCACATTTGGTGAAGTGTTTGGGTTTCTTTTCGTTTGGAAAGAAAAATGATGTAAAGTCATCAAATCTATAAGACAAATTTGGTTTAAATTTAACATAACTTCAATAAACTTTGGCCACTAGATAAGCATATATGATTTAATAGACTAAGAGTAAAACAAAACCATAAATGTATTGTATTTGGATTTTAACCAGAGAAAAATAAATGATGGAAAAAAAAATGTTTTTTTACAGAACTGTAAACAATAAAAATAGTTTCTCAATCTTTTAACCATTATAAATTATTAAAAAATAATGAATGTACTTTGCTCATGTCCTATTATTTAATTAATTATCTTTTGTTATAAAGCAAAAAAAGAATCAATAGCAGCCTCACTGACAGAAGTGAACAGGGTGACTCAAGGAGAGCTGACATGACAGGTGGCTTAGCAGATAATCCCGCCCTTTTGGAGAGCGATATAATAAATTTAAAACTGGCAATGTGTTATGTGTATTCTTTGCAGGAAACGACTTTAAAAAAAACAATCAAATTAAACGGAAGAAATATAGTCATAAAATATATAATAGTAAAGAAGTTTTTAAATACCGTTAACAGCTGTAGTTTGAAGATACACCAACAAAATAAAGATATTCATTGTTTATTAAATTACAATTTCCAAATTATGAATCGTTTAAAAAAAATAAAACAAGACACATTGTTTTTCAGGAATGTTTATTATAAAAGCAGTAAGTGCCATATATAGTTGTGGTCCTCGCATGAAAGAAAGGCTAAAAATGTAAGCCTAATGTTTTGTTCACTATTATGCATAATCCAATGGCTGCAACAGGAATCAACACAGCATCACTAGCCAGATCCCATGGGCAAATTAAACTGACATGTAATAAGTAGTAATTACATACATACATACATACATGCATGCATACATACATACTTACATACATACAAGTAGGTATGTACATTATACTGCTACATGACCAACAATGGAGTTCAGGCCAGAATTATAAAACTTATAAGTAAAAAAAAGTTACAAAAAAATTCATCATCAGAGGCATGAAAACAATAACAAAGTACATCATCATTGTCATCATCAACAACATGGTTATGTCCTGAGACTACTACCATAGACAGATGTACATTTACAGATTAAATATATACAAAAGAATTCATCTGAAGCTGTGGCTGCAAAGGCCAAAGTTGCAGAGTGGTAGCAAGCCAAAGAAATCCTTCCCGTTTAAATATGGTGGATAACAGCAGAAAGGGTACAAACAGCTTTAGGCTGATAGAAGCCACAAGATGCATACTATCTATAAGGAGAAACAGAAAACTTATTGCACAATGAGAAATGTTTGCACACAACTGTTCAAGTGATGAGGTGGGGGTGGGGGGGATATAGTAAAGAAGATGCCAGAAACATTGGCTTCCTCTCTGCAGTCGGCTGGGATGATGGGAGTTGAAAGCAAGATGTTTATTTTTCAAGCTTGATCCACCATTGCAGATAGAAAAATTCATCAACCGATGATTACATTTTGTATTAGTTTTATTTTCATTAACAATGTAAGTGTTGAGAATAAGTCAATTATTAGTAAGCCATTGCTGAATTTTTTTTATTTTTAATATATTTGAGCTTTATAAGTTGTGGAAGGGCTTTTCTTTTTTAAGCTACAGTAAAGAAGTAGCAAATTTGAAATTTTGTATGAATTAAATCCCAGCAGATATGAGGCAAGCACTGAGATGCTTTATTCTTAATAACATAATGTCTTGACAAGGAGTCATGTCAATGTGCTACCTTGTGCATTGTAAAATAAGAGGGAAGAGTTTTCAATAGAGCCATTTCAAAGTCTTAAGTACCCGGAATATTATTTCTATGCAGTTAAAGTCAATCATACATCCCAACTTAAAAATACAGAAAAGGGCAACCAATAAATCACTGGAATTTTATATTGAAAAAGTAAAGGATGGCATATCACAGAAAGGAATCACCATTGGGTGGTGACATTTCACAATGGTCCATGAACACATCATGAATAGCATCTCTTAAGGCAGAAAAACCTCCCCGCAAAGGTATGCATTACTTTTATCGGGCTACAGCATACAAACTGCTAAAATACAAGAACTAAGAACAGATTTTTAAGTTCTAAAACAATTTGCAGTGAATTTTGTACTAATTGTTTCCAATGGGAAATTTTCCTCTTAAAATAAGTTATCTGAAATCGCAATTGAATGCAAATCTACAAAACTTCAGATGTATACATTCAGATAGGAATAAATAGAGAGACTATAATAATCTGGAAAAAAGGAAAAGAAAGAAAAACCTGCTTGTATCCAGTATTTAAAAATTTCTGCTTTTGGGGATTAAATAGATAATGAATAAACTAAATTCTAAATAAATTATAAAAAATGAAAGTGAATATCTAACCTAAGGTAAGGCAAACAGTTGCTGTGTTGTACAATGAAACTGTAATAGATCTAAGGGGAATTCAATCCACTGGAATTTATTTTGAGTGATGCTCATATATAATAATGATAATAATGAATTGCAATCCTCACATTTTACCAATGAAAATTGGAAGTAAATCAATAATCTGTTTTTAGAATTTTCAGAAATATATTTTTTGTTATTGGTAAATTAAATATCAGAGTTCCGATGATATTGTAATTAAAATCATATATAGACAGAATCATGATTAACAAATAATGAAAATTGGAAAGGAAGGTTGCATTATTTTAGATAACATGTTAAAATTATTTCATATTCTGTGATTAGTTTTCAATTGATTGCTTGAATGTTACATCAAAATAGGATATTTACAATTAACTAATACTTTTTAAATTTAGTGATAAAATGGCTTTAGAGTTTACTAAAAATTGAAATGAATTCAAGAAGTGAGAACGAACAATATATGCAAGCTCTTTTTATCAGTAATTAAGTTAATTAACAAAAATGAAATGAAAAAGCAAAAGACCAAATGAAATTAATCAGCCAACCAAATTTCAGAAAGCAAATTGAGAAGAGACATATTTGGAATATGCATTGATGTAGAGTTGGCTTATATAGGTGGAAAATGCTTTAAAAATAAATAGATTTTCAATTTAATATAACAGCCAAAGCTTCACTATCTTTAAAGATATTGTACATTTTAATAGTTTTAAGATTAGATTTAAAATGAACATTAAATAATGTGCAGGTACTAAAAATGAAGAGTGAACTGAGTTATAAAGATAACCCAGAGCAATAAAAACAAAATGAAAGAAAATGTGTATTTGTACTTTTTCTGGTCCTCAACTGTCAAAATTGTACCATTTAAGTTTGTCAATAATTAATTCATGATGCAATTTAATTTGAATTGGATCTGGTTGATTGACAGTCTAAAAGTAGCATACAAAATATAAAATGAATACAAACAATATTTGAAGTTGTTTCTATTTGATTTAAAAGAAATTAAAAAATAATTTTACATTGGAAAACCTTTTTTTCCTTCAGGCAAATCATACTTAAATAAAGTTTTAGTTTTGTGAAAAATGTTTTGTTTCAAACAAATGGGATAAAAAACAGATAGCAAAAATTTATATCTCTTGTTTCTTCAAACGATACATTTTGAGAAAGTAAAGATAGAATCTGATAGCAAATTTAAATAGATTTCAGAATTTATGTGTCATTGTTTTCAAGATATGATTTATATTTGTGAAAGTAGCTATGAACTTAGAAATCACCAAAAAACCAACTTTGTGTAAAAAAGAAAAGCTTCATACTGTATTAAAAATTTAGATGTTTCTTCTTAAAATTGATATTATTAAATAGGATAAACTATGCAATATTTAAAAAGAAAGATCATGTTCTTGCATCATTTAGAACTAGAGTTATGATGCTTAAAGTTGTTTGTTTTGTAAAAAGTCAATTTGCATGATTTTATAATGATTTGCTGTGCTTTGTTTTTAAATTTTCAAGCAAAATATTCACTAAAAATAGTCAGATTTTTTAAAATTCATCCTGCATGATTAAAATTAGAGAAAATATTTTATAGTAGAAATTCACAGTATTTAAAGAATGTTAATATAATTTACTTTGTTTATTTTAACCTCCAGTTGAAAAGAGAAAGTTTCTTAGGATTGAAGACATGCTAGATTTTATGGTGTAAGCCCATGCAGGAATTATTTGCAGATTCTCATTTGTTATATTATGTACTCTAAATACATTGTTATGTACTCCACACATAAAATAAAAATAGTCTATTGAAATAAATACAAAGTCTTTTGATTTTGCTATGCTAACATGTTAACTTATTACCTATCTCATTGTTATTTCAATAATTTAGGAAAAGATACAAAAAGTTCTTGAAAGTTTCATTTGTAAAATTAATTTATACAATTTTTATTCTCAACACAATCATTAAATGTTTTTAAATATTCATACAGAAATATTTTTCCCGAAATGTTTAAATATGAAACTAATCAATGATGGCAATGCAAATTGATCTTAAATTTAAAAAAGAAATAATTTGCATAAATTCTATTATAATTTAACATAGGTCATTACTTTTCTTAAAAGTTGGTTCCTCAATCTCACTTCTTTAAGAGAAGTTCAACAGTCTGTGCATATTTACATTGCAATACAATCTGTCTTCTAAGAGAGAGGTAGGCTTTTGGCTGATTTGCATGTTCATAGCAAGAGAAAGAATGAATAAAAGTATAATTTAATGTAAACTCCTGTTTCCATGTACACAAACACACACATACACACACACGCCTTATGAAGTCTCAATTTTGATATGTATTTTTTCTTACTTGATAGTTTCATTAAAAGTATGCTTCCTCTTATGACAAATAGGTAAAATGAGTGGAATTGAATTCTTAAGAAATATTACATGCATTAAGAATTTTCCTCTAATCAATCAAGTGCAAAACATGTCTTCTATAAATCCAAAACTTTACTCCCAGTTTTCATATATATCAATAATTCATAGATTATTTTTAAAATGAAGTCTGTTGTGTTTTATGCACAGATCTGATATTTTGGAAATGAAAGCAATTTTTGGGAACCATGTTTTGCTATTTGGATAATAGAAAGCTGAAAAAGTTTTGTCCTGTAGAAGAGTATTGTTTCAGCACCAATCCTCCAACTGCTCACAGAAACAAGTTGTAACAAACAATATTAAATTGAAGGGTTAATGGATTCTGCAGGATGGGCAAAGTAGTTTCAATTAGAAAAATATTTTGTCAAAAATAGTCTTTGAGTTAAACCACATAATTCACGTACAACAATATAGAGATATTTCCAAAAGTAAAGCTTTAAATGTTTCCAGTTTTACAGTTATATATTGAAATGTTTCAAGACAAGAAAACCAAGCAATGAATAGTGAATAAAAACTAAATTGTCACAGACTTAAACCACTGCCTCCAAGCACCAACCACGATGCCTATAAAAGTATACAGAGGAAGTGCATTTATTCAGGCTTTCAGGTTTGTCAGCAGTTAGGACATCAGTTTAATGGACAAACCAATCTTCTGCATTCATTGCTGTCTCACGTTGGAAATGGATCACTGGAATTATAATTTTCAGGAACCATAGGCATAGAACTATAAGTAATAACAGGAAAATTCACAAACGTATAGCACAGTCAAAAGAATATATTCAAGGTCAATGTCAAATGAAAGACTTTAGAAGTTAAGAAGAGAAAGAATTTTTTGCTTGAATGTAACTATTTCTGTAGCGAAACAGTTACCTTTTTTTTGATCTGAAAAAGGTTCCACTATAGAATATTTTATAAAAAGATCTGCTGCTAAAAAATGGCTGGCATTTTAAGAGGCAGTAATAAATTATTCTGAATTGATGACATCATGTAAAGCCAGAATAATTTGTAAATATTTGTAATAATGAACTTAGGTAAGACTTTAAATTCTGATAATAACACTGGTAAGATATAACATGGAAAATGGTACAAAGATCGAATCATTAAATATCAATATAAACACTAAAGCCTTAGTTGTAAACAGATTGAGAAGTAAGAGATATTCCTAATTCAGAATTTCAAAAGCAATTACACAATTTTTTTACTTAGCACAAAGCTTTATGATTTTCTCTCTGTTGCAAAGGACAAATGAGGTCAGGGCATACTATTAGGAAATTGTGGCATTGAGAGTGTGTCAAAATAAATTGGGAGTCAGAGTTTGATTGTGTTTTAGAGTACAGAATGTAAATAAATATAGTTTGTAGAACTGCTATTACTTATTCAACAAATCTGTTAATTTTCTCTCCATAGAATAAAAAAAAAAAATTATTCCTTTTTTTTGGTAGAAATTATTATAATGTATGTATGTGTGTATGTGTGTGTGCATGTATATCTGAAAGGTTAAAAAAAAAAACCAAAACCCCTATCAATAAAGCCTCTCCCAACTCTGACATGCAACCTCATACAGAAATTTTGTGATATTACTTTGTTCTAATTGTATCATCTTTATACAGAATTTCTTCCATAAATGTGTAACGCCATTAAGGTGTAACGCCCCAAATGATTTTGTTTGTTGGTGCAATGTATTTTCAGCAATTGCATAAATAACTGATTAAATGACAAGTCCAGATTATACTGGTGATTTTGTGGAATAAGTTCGACTTTGATTCAAACAGATAAAGAAAGCATGCATATATTGACTATCAAAACCACATTTGTACAAGTGGAAGAGCTGAGAGTATGCTTTCTAGAGAAATGGTTATCCACCGTGAGATTAGTTATGCATACAGAATGGATAAGAACAACAGTAATCAAACTTGGCAACTGTTACATACACAAAAATCATTGCAATTACCTTTTGACATCTTTGTGGGCAATAGAAAACTGTGTGCATTGTAATGTGTGTGTTTGCTGACACCAGATTCAAGGAAGATCAGGCAAGGCTTAACATACCGATGAGGCCTTTAACATCATCATTATCATCATCATCATCATGCCAGCAATTCTCCGTTACCTCTAACAACCTCTACATAAAATGGTCACACATTGACACACCATCCTCTCCTCCACCTCAACTTGAGTATCTTTTTATTCTTTATAAAGTTAAAAAAAAAAATTAGATTTCTTATCTTTGTTTTTGAGGCAGATGGGTGAAAATACACAATGAAACAAGAGGGACAGTGGGACAGCAATAGGGGGGGAAAGGAAAACGTTATTGTAATTAGGTAATCCTGGCACAACCAAAGTTCAGTGTTGTAGTAGACTGCTACCAAATGACAAGATGCACACACTTAGACACATACACTCATGTGCACACATGCAAACACACAGTAAAAATTTATTTCTTTTCAATGAGTTGCAGCAGTGAACTGAAAAAATTGTTTACAGTTGCTTTAATACCTTCACAACATCACAGAATATTGAAACATTAAGGAGACACAAAAATATTAAGGAGACACAAAAATATTAAGGAGACACAAAAATACCACATTGTATTGTCCCAATTTGCATGGCAGCTGATGGAATGGAATTTCATTTGCACATACAGAAAATGTATGTAAATAGAATAAAATAAAGCAAGAAGATAACAACTTTTTAGACTTTGAAAACAGATATAAAGAGATTTTGGTAAGCTCTGTTAGTACAAAGTAGAGGGATGGAAAAATAGTTAAATCATACAAAGTGAAACAACTAGAATCCTTTTTTAATGTAACAGATTTTGTTACATGATTACAACTTGAACTAAAATTCTCTGGTCAGTGTTCTTTTGGAAATTTTCAAAAAATACAAATCAAATGCATTTTCTTTATATTTAAAATTGAATATTTTTCTTTTAGAAATTTTGTATCCTTAAAAACAGTCGCAATTTTTAAAAAAAATGCTTACTGCATAACGTGCAAATGAAAAGAATAATTTGCATATTGTTAATGTAAAAAGTTTCAACATTTAAATTTGTTCAATTTTGCCATTGTGACGGAAAGATAACAGTTATTAAAGCAATGAGGAAAAAAAGTAACAGTTGAGTATTATTGAAAATTTCACTCATGTTTCTGTGCACTTACACAATGGATAATAATTGTCCCAAAATAGCTCCTTGCTCTGCTGACTTTTTAATATTCAATAGTATCAATGTAAATTACATCACTCTAGTTTGCACATCCATACATTAGCAGTGCAAACAATCAGTGATGTTCATAGACTTACAAGAAGTAACAAGCTTTTTCTAGTAAAAATTACAAAATCAGAAAATTCTTTACTTTTACAGAAAAAAAAAATCATTATTTAAAGACTTTCAATGGAAAATTCTAAAAACAAATATCTCATTAGATAATGAGTTATCTGATAATTTGTTCAAATGTTTTGAGGTTAATACAATTGGTAAGAAGGGAATTTTTTAGTATTCTCATGTAGAAATTCATTAAAATACTGAAAATAGGAAGCATGGGTTATCCTAACTGGGCAAAGCATGATCAGAGATGTTAAAATCAGGTTAGGATAAAGGTCTCAGGAAGTTGCCATAAGTATATTAATCAGAGAAAGTGTCCCAAGATA
This sequence comes from Architeuthis dux, assembly GCA_006491835.1. Taxonomy (NCBI): domain Eukaryota; kingdom Metazoa; phylum Mollusca; class Cephalopoda; order Oegopsida; family Architeuthidae; genus Architeuthis; species Architeuthis dux. Next base: position 882,190 of record VCCN01005929.1, on the reverse strand, counting down.
ATTTTCTAAATGGTTTTATTATTTTGTTTGAGAGAAGTACAGTAATATAAGTGTTTAAATAAATCAAAGTATTTAGTAAATAAATCAGTGACTACTTCCGAGTCTCATTTGAAGATTAATCATGTTAAACATTTCTTTTAGGTAATTGAACAGTGAAATTTTTCTGTTATTGCTTTTTAATTTCAATAAACTGATGATTAATGAAATATCTGGAATGTCAAGTACTAAAATATATCTGGGGCAGATTTGGTAGCTTTAAAGAATGAATTAAATAGCTCAAAGTAAGTACATAGAAAAGAGTGAGTTAATTTGTAATGGTATAAATCAATAAATTCTGATAGAAGGGAGAATGATAAGCTAATAATTATATTGACACTTCTTAGTAGTTTGAACAAATAAAATTTCAATAATAATTTGAGTCCTTCAGTGATAGTTTGTTAGTCAATAAAATAGAATAGGGTTAAAATGGTTAAATAAACAGGAATAGCAGTAATTACATTTTGGCTCATATAACATTTATGAATCTCTAATTCATTTTATTTTTTGTATGAAGAAAAATCAAAGAGATGGGTATAGCCCATATCCTGAATGTAAGCTATAAAAAAAACCAACAACTTTGTGATAGTAAACTAAATCCCCCAAATTTAAATTGCTTTAATTTTCAAATAAATGTTCAAAATATCTACTCCATAATAATCTTTAAACTGGATTGGTTTCAAATAACTCAAAACCCTACACAAAACTTTGAAATCTTAATTGACAAATTCCAGTAAACTCTAGCAATTGTACTAAGAAAGCTTATTACAGAAAATATCGATTCTCACTATCATATTTAATATTCTAATACAAACCAGAAGATTAATGCTCAGATGATGAAGAACCAAATAAAAGTTTAATAAGCTATCAACAGAATTTGATTAGCAGTCAATAAGCAGCAGCAGCAGCAGCAGTATAAACTCTATCAGCACAATTTGAAACGGGTTCAGTTTTAACATTCGTCATAGAAGCAGTATTCCTTGCTATACAACTTAAAGTAGATTTAACACATTTTTGTAACATAACGGGGCTGCTCTCATTATATTTTGAAAGATGACAAAAGATGTCTTACAATGTATTTTTTCATAGATTAGAAATGGAACAGAGTGTATTTTAACACATCATAAACTCCAAACCAATGCCGTTTTTCTTTTTTAACTGAGAAGAAATAATGTTATATTGAAGAGAACTTATTATTTTCTACTTCACTGCTAAATGCAGCACTTGAATTTGTCTCTTCTAGTCATATCCTATGCACAGGTTATCTATATCAGTTGATGATGAACTTCCTATATGTACCTTTCTTTACATGTTACAGGAAAATTGTTGCTTCAATAACTTCACATGCCTAACAATATCAAGTAATCAGAATTCACAACAAATAACAAATAGAAAAAAGCAATTACCCAGGTTTTGAATAGCATGGTTCATACCATCATGCTACACAATGCCAAAGATGATAGTGGCAGACTATATTATACACAAATTTCCATCATATGGGAAAGTTGAAAAATGTTCAATAATATTTTATCTTAATTACATCAACAATATAAACCTTCATTTTTTTAAAATTTCATTGACAGAGCAATTTCATCTGAGAGAGAAAAGGTTTGGAAAGCTGGTAGGTAAACTCCACAAAAAAAAGCAGAGTTCTCTTCCAATGCAAAATAGATAAGGCTGCAAATTCATAAGGTTAAAAAGACAAGGTTATAATCTAAACAAATGTTAATACAGAAATCTATAAGGAGAATCAAGTCTATAGTTTTATCTTTATTGAAAATAACCAGAACAATTTTTTGAATTAGAGACTTAAGAAATTAGCTTGCCTTTCAAAAGGAAAGGCCCACAAAGAAATATTAAGAGAAATTTAAAACTTCATTATAAGAGGGGGAATCACTAATGACAATGTTTTAGTTTTTTTCATAAGGGGCACAAGCAGAGCAATACAAGAACAGTACAAGAAAATGTATTGGGCAGTAATCCCACAAATGTATTGGGCAGTAATCCCACAATAAGTAAAGATCCTGTAACATATACAGGAGTTTGCAAGCCACAATCCTGGAATGAGCAAGTGAAACTCAATAGAACTCAAATTGAAAACTGAGCACTTCAATGGAAAAGTCAATACATGAAAGAAAAAATATAAGAAAAATCATCGAATCTGCCATTTATTTGTAATCTTGTGTTGCAGCATTAATAATCTTTATCTGATGAATATCAAATAATCATATAAAACTTCAAATTAGATATTTTTCGTTTACATTTAATCTTCTTCATTTAAAATTATATGGACATGAAAACAGACAACATTTTTGCAGTAATAATTGACAAAGCCTCTTTGTCATCAATTTAAGAAACTGAGCCACTTTTAAGAAATCCAAATTACAACACTGACTTATTGGATAAGTTATTGTTCAAAATTAGTGGAATACATATATACCAATATTATAAAACAAATCTGAACTAGAAGTTTTATCCGGTAAAATATATAATGCTTATTTAAATAAAATCATATTGTTTCAATTTTCTGATTTTTAAAAAACTTTCTATTAAAATGTATTCATGTCACTAGACCACCTCGGGATGGGGGCTACTGACAGAGAAAATTAAAAAATATCTCTCTACATTGTAAACAGGCATGGATTTATTTTGAAATTAGAATTTTTGTAAAAATTATTATTCCATTATAATTTTACTTAATTTGATGTTTAGACAAATAGAGAATATTATAATTTAAAAAAAATTATATGTATTGCTATAGTTTCCATTAACCTGAGAGCTGAAATATATGTTGAGAAGTTCTGAACATATGCTCCATTAAAAAAAAATCAACAGAGGAATGTTAGTACAAGACAAAAATAAAAAAAATACAACCAAGTAAAAACATTAACAGAAAAAGACTAAACAGTGTGAATACCAATAAATCCCACATACAATAGTCACATTTCATAACAAAATTATTTTAAAAATATTAATGATATTTTATATCAGAATAAAGCTTCAAACCAGATATGTACTGTACAATTTACTAAATTTATTATTTTTTTACAAAAAGTGTGAAAGAAATAATTTTAGGCATTAAGAATATTTAAAATTTTCATGTTGAATAGCTAAAATTTCTGATTAAGCACTTAGACTGAACAAAAGAAATATTTTAAATATTCAAAGATTAGGTGTTATGTACTTGTAAAATATTCAAAGATTAGGTGTTATTTACTTGTAAAATATTCAAGGATTAGATGTTATGTACTTGTAAAATATTCAAAGATTAGGTGTTATTTTTTGTAAAATATTCAAAATTTGGTGTTATGTACTGGTAATATATCACTATTTTGTGGTATGTCATTTCAGTTAAATGAAAATATATGAACTTATATAAATATTTTCTTTCAGTAAATGTATGATTTACTGAATTCTGAAAGACAGATAAATTTGTAAGACCATTGTATTATATGTTCAGCTTTAACAAAACACAACCAATGATAAATCACAATGAACAGTGCAGAACAAAAGTAATGCATTTAACAAACATTTACGGTTCCTCAATTTATCCATATCAAAACCTTTTTTAAAAACTGCCTGGTTTAGAGCAATGGTTAGTATTACAGACTATTCCCTAGTTTAGGGAGTTCAATCCTCAACGGGTGCACTAATATTGTGGCTTTGTCCATCCAAGATACACTGATTTGAGTTCATATCTTGAGTTCATATCTTGAGTTCCTCAATTTACAAAGTTCAATCCTCTCCCTTTCTCTTGAGAAAGATAACTGAACATTATAAATCTTTCTATATAATGTTTGAGTCAACTAAATTATTAAACAGATAATAAACTAAAAATAACCATTATTAATTATGAAAATATTGTCAGATCTCCTAAAAGGAAAAAAGATTTTAACACACTAAACTTTTACAGTTAATTAAGATATTTCAAAAATAAAACATTTTGATTTTTAGGAACTACACTATACTTTTGCCTTGTCTTTGTGAAAAGAACAAAATATTCCATTGTTTGAAATGTGACTTTCCATGTGACAATAATAATGTAACAAGAAAGAAATAATGTAACAAATAAGGGAAAACTGTAGTGTAACAAGCTTAGGGAATGGTGTGACAAACAAGGGGGAATTGTATCATAACAAGTTTAATAGAATCTTTTGTTTATTTAATGATGGTTAGTCAACAAAGATTTTTTGCTTTTGCAAAAACAAATTAATCACTAATTCTTTAAGTAAGAAAGAAAGAGATCTTTTTCTTTACTGAGTTTAAATGCAACCAAAAAGTAAAGAAACTGCAATGGTTATATGATTCAATTTGTATTTATTAGTAAATATTTTTATGATTTCTTATAGAAATCTAGGCCATCATAATGTCAACAATAAATCCATTACATACACACACACATCTTACTCATATTGAGCAATTCTTTATTCATAAAGATTGATTTTAACAAGAGTTCAAGAAATAATGACAATTTTGTGGCCAATAACCAGAAAATGAAACAATACAATGACCTTTTTCTTTGTTTTAATTTCATAGTAATAACCGTTGAATTTCCTAGACAAGTCCTTGTTTGTCTTTAAAAAGAGAATCAAAAAACAAATGGAAGTAAATTTCAAAACAAAATTTAATTTGAGGTAAAATTCTGCAATATTTTAATGAAAATGATCTTGCAGTGTGTAGTATCAAAAGCAAAAATGAAAGCCAATGCATTCACATATAGCAACAATCATGACAAAAATCTTTTACTTGCCAGTACACCAATTAAGTTAGGATTGGAACATATTTGAGCAGCACAAAGTGATACACATATCCTCACACAAAAAGGATTCTTTAAGTATTTTATTATTTCATATGTGCCCCATTCATGGTACTTCATATAGCAAGATATACATAATTTTTCTTTTGCTGTTTTTGTGCATACACATCTTGACACCATTTGGGCATATATATATAATATTTTAACAATAATAAATATCTTTTAAAATAAACTTATCATGCTAATAAGAAGCAGATGTACACTATTGAGGATTCACATCCTAATGACTCCATTTTAATCTTGTTTTCAAGTTATAATAAAGAAAGGAGAATTCCAAAGATATTTAAAAGTTTGTTTATTGCTGGTGTCACAATAAGACAGTTCCTGTGAGCTGCAATATCTATTCAACGCCAAAATATACAGGCAGATAATTAGGCAGGCAGATGGGATAGCCTTTTATTAAAAAGATAATTCAAAGGGAAAAATAACAAACTGTACTTCATTCATCATCAATTATGAAATGTTAAAAATCTCAATAGTATTAACTGGACAAGAGTTCCAGTTTCCAATCTGTAACTCTGAATTCAAATTTCAAGACACCAAACCATTTTAGAGACACCAAATACAATGCACTTTTATTGTACCTGTAGACAGCAAGCATCTCAAACATTTTCAAATACTGTAACAATATTTTCTCTAACATGTGGAAACTACCAAAAGCTAACACAAATGTCAAATTTTGAGTTATCTTCTCTGATAAAGAACAACTAACTGGTTAACACATGAAATACAATTCTAAATTCAGTTTTCAAAATACAATTCTAAATTCAGTTTTCTTAAACTGCTAAACCTATGGTATTTTTTTTAAAGTCAGTTGTTAGTTTAGATAGAGGTTGATAAAATTATCCACGAGATAACAAAAACAGATGATAACAAATCATAAGTTAATTTCAGGCAACAAATAATAATATATCCATTTATTAAATGGAGGCTCAGATGTAACAGTCATCATGATTATTCTAACAAAGTCCTTTATTAATTACAATGTTACATATGTTTATTGCTCAAGTTTTGCAAATTAAATCAGTTTGACCTCGTTAATCAAACTGTAGACTGATTTGAAGATTCCCAATTTTTTAAATTTAAAAGTAGCTACTAATCCTTTCTACAAGTTGAAGACATTTACATCCATTTTTTTATTCAAGTAATGTTGATAAACAAATTTAAAATCCAAGTAGAATTTTCTTGCATTATACACAGATTCATAACTAATTCAACCAATATTTCATGAAAGTAAAACATGTTTGAAGTTTTAAAAAAACAAGTAAAAATAGACCAAACTTGAAGTATTAACTATAAAACTAAACTTGAGGTAGTCAAGATGATTATAGAAGATGGCTTAGAAGACATTTTAGTTAATGTTTTAAATGTGTGATTATGCAAATAAGCTTTCCAGATTGAGTGAAATTGTGGAATTTTACTGTCAGATTTCTTTATCTCAGAAACAACTACAGTGAAAATGGCATTAAAACACAGCCAATAGCACAGATTTTATGTTAACAGAATTTGGGATTAGTCACAGAACAAAAAGAATATGAAAGAAATGGGTAGATAAATGCTGATAAAAAGTGAGTAATTTAAAAATTAGAGGAGAGAAAGATGTTGGAGGTTTAAGACCTTCATTAAACTGAAACAAAATTAAGAACAGATTTTCATTAAAAAGGCAATGGAAAAAAAGTTTATGTCAAATCAGTTTTTTTAAAGTATCCCAATAACATCCTCTTAAAAGTATATATCAAGCTTTTTAAAAGAATTTTTTAAAACAAAATATAAACTTATTTTTACATTTATATAAGACTAAAATACAATTTTAATGGGGCAAGTTGTTTTTTCGAATTTGCAGCAAATTCATCAAATATTTTGAAATAGGTTGCAAAAGACAGGAGCATTAATAATTTTTTAAATCTTAAAATGAATTCTTGTCTGTAGTACTAGCTGTTAATTCTAATGCTCATGCCAATTGTAGTTATTCTGTAAAGCAGCTATCTTTCCTAAATGAGTTATAGATGCAATATATGAATGAAAACTCCAAATAAAATTCCATCAAAATTTGCCATTTTCAGCTTGATCAAATGAGGGTAAGTGAACATAAATAGGCAGGTATATTAGTAATGATCATGGTATATTCTTGTAAAGAGCTCTCAATAAAGGATTTCAGGAGAAAACAATTTGTGACATAAGAATAATTACCCGTAATTTTAATGAAGCAAATTAATTCGAAAATAGTAGAAACACAAATAATATGCAAAATCTACAAAATATATTGGAGTAATGAGATAATGTAAGTTCAGCAGTATATCTCATTAAAGATTAAACTGAATAATCAATGATGATTTTTCAATGCTGTTTGTTTCTTTTACTATCAATCCTAGAAGAGAAATTGAGTAGAAGAAACAGAAGATAGATATGATGATGTGCCACTACTCCAGAAATAATCCATTTCAAATAAAAATATCCACATTTCATTATACTTAGATGTTATAAGCTCAATTTTTAAAAGATAGAAACAAAACAAGGCGCTTTAAAACTGCTCCAAGTTAGAATTTAAATAATGTATTAATAAAATAATTTTTGCAAATTTGATTGAGAAATGAAAGCAAAAACAAAAATGCCAAATAGAAAATATATTTGGGAATGCAAATAACAAAGTTAGAAGCTGACAAGAAGTATTTATGTCATAAAAATCATTTTAATCCTTTTTTGCTAGTTGATCATTTTAAGAGTTTAAACTTTTGAAACAATGTAACATTCAAAAGGTTTTTAGATATTTAATTGATCTTGCCAGAACCGAGTTGTTTTAATGGAAGTTGTGATAATTTTCTGTTGAATTACGATCAAAAGTGAACTAAGTGATAACATTTTCATAAATTTCATGAATATATTGACAACAATTAAAATAGTTAGAAGTAGATTTAAATAGATGATTGTGGAAACATAATTGGATATTTATCTGAAAAAATGAATTATTCAAATGCAGAATTTTCATGCTGTCAAACAAACAAATTGAAATTAAAAATCTTCAAAGGAATACTAACAGAAAAAAACAATTCAATAAGTCAGAGTGAACTGATGCATTTTGTTCTAGGAATATCAACTGATCTAATTATGTCATTAAAGATGAAAATATTAGTCCAAAAAAATAGCCTTGTTAGATAATGAAATTGTTGCAACCATCATTATATAATCATATTACAGGACAGAATAAAGATCAAATGAAAATGCAAAAGACAGACTTACACACACTAAAAACTGTATGTGTGTGTGTACAAATATATACATATTGCTTATGAGTAAATTCAGCTATAAATTTTTAGAGAAAAAACATGTAACACAGGTAGATTTTCAATACTAATAAAACAAACTTTGTCTTATTCAAATTTTCATTAGAAATATAACTGAAAATCCACCCAGAAAATGGCTCAGGCAGTTATTAAAATTCAAACATTTTTTTAATATATTGCATACATTACTACAATGACACTAATTACTATGAGCTGAAAACCTTCATAAATAATTATTTTGTTATTTTTTATCTTCTATTTATATAATTTGTATAGAAAAAAGGCACAGTGAACTTAGATAAACTGTAAAAATTATTCTATGAGTTCTGGCTTAGAAATTACTTTTAAGATTTACAATTTACATATTTAATTTCAAAATAAAGCAAAAGCATAAAGCAATGAGTAGATTTATTAGTGAATAACGTTTGTTGCAGTTATTGTATGTGTATATTAAATATAAAAGCAATCATATGCACTTAAATCACTTCGTTGGACATTACAAGACTATTCTAAAGAGAAGATATTGAATACTATTTGGGGCATCATCAAAATAATTTAAATTTGAATGAAAAGTAATCTATAAAAATAATATGTACCAATTTTACTTATATCTTCTATGTCAATAAATTAGACAATTTGAACTTGAAAATATTTTAAATTTTCACTTGTTTATTAAAATAAGTCTGCACTTAATAAACACAAGTATTGATAAAATATGAAGTTACCTAGTGTTCAAATTAGCTGTTACATTTCTCAGAAAAACTTATATTTTTCTCCTGGATTCGTACTGATTCAATTCTGATAGGGTGGTTGGTTGGATTCTATTATTTATTTAATTTTGTTTGGTTGAATAATATTTATTCCTAATCAAATAATATTTTTTGCTGCATGTGTCAATAACTAAATTGATAAACTAATATAAAATCAAGGTGCCATTTAAATACAAATTTAAAAAAAGTTTTTGTGAAGATAAAATGAAAAGGCTTTTTTAATTATAATGGTTCTTTACTAGCCGAGTAAACAAAAGTATTAAATAATCCTAACACTACTATTGATAAGTATAACACTATTATAACTGCATTTACAAAATGAGAATTTAATTTTACTTCTTGAAATGATAAAATAAATAAAATCCAATATAACTAAGAACATTATTTAGTATCTAATGAACTTTCCTCCATAAAAATGTAGACGTTACATTTAAATGTATTCTGTAATTGAATACATCAATTACTGTACAGAATTATAATAGTAAAACCTTTGTTCTAGAATGGACTACTTTAATGAGATATTGGCTTAAAGCTAATTAGAAAATTAGATTTGATTTTTGCAAGAGTACAAATAAAAAGTTGACAAGTATCAGCTACATCTTTTCGTTTGTTCTGAATCAATATCTTCTAATTTTTAAACTTTAAAGATAAAAATGATATTTAAAATAATCTTAAATTTTAGACTTTTAGAAGAGTTGGATATCAATTGAGACTGAACCATATATCTCAAATGAAGAAAGAAAAAATGACAGTATCTTATCTAGTATGACTTTTTCTTATTCAACTGAGAATCAATAGTAAGGTACACAAGCAGTGCTTGTCAGGTGTCAGGCACAAATGGCATACAAGTTTACAATAGAAGAGGAATAATAATAATGATAATAATAAGAATAATAATAAAATAATAAGAATAATAATAGTAGTAGTAGTAATAGTAATAATAATAATAATAATAATACTAATAAAATTTCATCCCCATCAAATTCAACAATTAAAATTAATATGGAATTTAACAACAATTATTTAAAAATATGTAATAATAGCAGAAAACAATGATGTGTACATGAATGCACACATATAGGTAAACTCTTTTATGGAATGTTTGATTTTTCAATTGCTTTTTATTGGAAAAGAGAGAAAAGGTAACATAATCTAGAGAATAGCTCAGAATAAAAGTAAGAAATTTATTAAATCGTTATTAATGTTATGTTCAACTAAAAATGACACGTCTGAAAAATGTTTTATTTTCTTGTCCATGTATATTGGAAAATTAAAAATACATCTTATATTGTTAATGGAATGTAAAGAAATTATAGGTAAGCCGACTGGAAATGATTATAAACCCCTCTTATTTTATGTTTCTACAATGAATTTTGGATTTAATATTTACTATAGTTTACTTCAAGATAATCTTTATATTTCTTTAATTAAACAAAAGCATAAATTAGTATTAATAACAAATACAACTATGTCAAAGTAAAGCTAAATTTAAAACCATGTTCTTCATTGTGCACATAACTTTTTCAAACTTCTTAATCTGATTCTAATCTTTAAAAAAATACTTTTATATTGAAATATTAGCCAGAATACATGGGAATTTTGGGTAAGATAACACTTTTTCTTCTCATGTTATTTATATGATTAAAACTACTTTTAATAAATTTATGTTTTTTCTTACTGGAAAAGTTCAACGTCATCTTAGCAGAAAGCAAATAAACCTCAACTCAGTTAAGATGTTATTTTGATGAGGTAATTTTGTAACTTTCTGATAAGAATATTAACAATGTAGCAAATAATGTATCAATTTAATTCTTACCTAGCTGTCACTTGAATATTGCAATTCGGAATTGCTTTTAATAAAGCAACAATTTTTTCTTCTTCTTTTTTAGAGGAGGGATCATTGTGCAGCTATGATACTTATAAGTATCATAGCTTTGCTTTGATTCATGGAGTTAAAACCCATGAATCAAAGCAATTATTTTAGTTTGATCGCAATTTTTGACTAGATTTCTTAGCTTTGAGACGGGTTTACATTCTTAAATTTTAGACAAGATGATGCTCGTGAAAAAAAAAAGGAAAATAGTTTTTCTTTTTTAGATTAATGAAAAATATCACTGAACCTCTTAAATTTTTACTGCAAAGTACTTCAAATGGGGATAGCACATGTTTTTTCTATGACATGCAACACAGGTCGAGGACAAACAGCACATACTCTGTGACAAGGAGCATTTACCATAATTAATCATTGATCTGGCGGCAGTCATATCATATCTTTTACATAATTGAAGTTTAATGGCTCAAAATAGAGTAGTCAGAAAAATGAAATTCTAGTAAGAAATCAGTCAAGTTGCTAAATATATAAATAAATAATATACACATATATACTGTATACTTTTCTGTATACAGTGTTCTGAGTTAGAATTTACTGATTCCAAGATGTGGCAGTACTAAGAGCTTCTAATGAAGATGCTGAACTTTTCCGTGTATGAGGCGATGATGCAGAAGATGGTCCAGAATGATGTCCAACTAATGATGATGTTGGGAATAATTTGTACCAGCCAATCACAATGTTTGATAAGTCTAGTTCATCCAATACAATTTGTGCAACTCCCATGAACACTTTTCTGTCTGTTCGACTGTAGTCTCCCCACACAGTTACCTATAAAAAAGAAAAGGAAAGTAATCAATGAAAAAATGAAATATTAATACAAATATATATTCAGATCAGAAAAGTAACAGCTGGATAGTCCTACAGGCAGGGCCAGATTATACTATAAGGCTGAGTAGGCTTAAGCCGAGGGGCCCGTAGCTAACAGGGGACTGGAAAGATTCTGGGATATTCATATTTTTCTTAATTTTATTTTTGACAGGACCATTGCCAGATTAGCCTATACGCAAACTACACTATGGTGTGGGGCCCAAAATAAATAGCAATTTAGAAATTTATCACTACTACAGGGAAAATGAATTAAACAATAAAACTGTCAAAATAAGAACATTCCCTGATGTGAAGTCTGAGCGCTCACTATAATTGTTAAGATATTGTTAATAATATCTTAAAACTTAATAAAAATGTCCTAACAAATATCATTTTAAAAAATGGAATGAATATATTACACATTAGCACATAACAATCCCTTTTATTCACATGATTGATATATCACATTACTTACTTAAAATTATACACAAAACGGATACAGTCTTTATCGCTCTCCCTTTCACCCCCCGCATTTTGTTTACCTCATTTATCTTAAATTATTTCATTTCCTTTCTTTCTTTTCAAATTTATAAATGTTTTATCCAAGATGTCGAGGAAAGAAAATCCACCGTTTTATTCCTTCATTGTCTTGTTTTACAAACCTTCGTGGAATGGCCATTGTTGAAATAAGACAATCAAATTTTGTGCAATTTTGTTTATATGTATTGTTCTTTTAAATGACTTTTGCAAGGTAGATAATTATTTTGTGAATGTACAGACCCATATTCTCAGAAAGTACCAAAACTACATTCATAAAGGTGCAAAGCAGGCACCAAGACATAAATCATGGAAGGACAGATTAACTCTGGTACTATTTGGCAATGCTGCAGGTCATATGATAAAGCCTGGTTAAGTCTACAGGTCTACATAGCAAGAGCACAACGTGCTCTGAAAAACAAAAACTATCTGTCCGTGTTCTGGCAACATAATCAGAAAGTGTTGGTGATGGCTGTTTTGTTTACAGAATGGTTCCAACAATACTTTGTCCCAGAAAAAATACTTGGAAGAGGAAGGATTGGAATTATAATAATAGACAATGCGCCATCATGAATGTTTGCTATGACAATAAAAATATCATGGTTGTATTTGGAGATAAAAATACAACCATGATATTTTTATTGTCATCATTGCTTCACCCCTATACCAGAGCATTATTCGGTGCTTCAAGGCCACATAGATCCGCCTGGTATTTGACTGCATTCTGGCAGCAATTGATGCAGACTCTAATCTTGGCATTATGCAGTCCTGGAAAACATTCACTGTTGCAGAGGGAATAACATTCATTTAAGCTGCAATGGATGAATTAAAACCTGTAAATGCCTGCTGGAAGAACCTATGGAGTGAGGTTGTTGATGATTTTAAAGGCTTCCCTGAGAAATTAAGAATTTGGTAGAGAAGTATTTGTCGCTATGCTTGATGAAAAAGTGGAATCCCAAATTGAAGGCCAGCCTGAAGTGTTAACAAGTGAGGAATCGGAAGAACTGCTTAAGGCAGCTACTGACGAAGATGAAGAAACTGAAGCAGAACCAGGAATGTGGACATAACAGAAATTTGCTGATGAGGCAAAGGTTTAAAGAATATTGAATCCAATCCTCAGATGGAACACAGCATTAAAGTAACCTCTATGATAATCAAAGCTTTAGAATCTCTCCAGGAACATCAGGAGGTGAAAAGAAAGAAAAAACAACTTCCAATCACAATGTTTTTCAAAAAAGTTTCACAAAAAAAACTTCAACTACTGAGGATCCCTAGACATCGACATTTTTTAAAAATCTTTAATTAGCGGTCATCAAATATGGCATAATGATTGATTTATTGCCAAGTAAAGTAAACCGACTTTATAACAGTCCAATTTTACATTATAATTAATGAAAATTTGGTATCTATTACGGATAACGTGGCCCAACTGTATTAGAAGCAGTTTAACAGTTTATTTATAGCAATTATAAGCGTTTCACCAAAATATAAGTATGATATTATAAATTATCATGATTTTGGGTAAAGCAAACATGGGGAAAGTGTAATACAATGTATGCAAAGGATTACTTGTGGTATTTAGAAGTTGCTATTAACATCAATAATAAATGTAAAAATTGTTCATGAAGCACAAAAAATTATACTGGGATCTACCATAAGATCGCCCACTCGATAGATTTCCCACAGGCAGTTATTTTAGGTGGGCGTTTATTTGGGGGTCAAGTTTTTGTAGATGAATATTTGAAAAAATCTATGTTTTAGTGCACTTTAGTAAAAAAAAACTGGACAACTTGAATACGTATATAATAATTAAGACATCAAGTCTGAAATATCTGTCAATTCGTTGAATAAACTAAAAGTTGCTTCAAAGAAATTAATTTGTTCGATACTTCTTCA